>DWEI01003272.1:0-13039 GCA_018245875.1 Mysoria ambigua | reverse complement strand
AAGTTAGCCCGCTTAAGTTAGCCCGCTTAAGTTAGCCCGCTTAAGTTAGCCCGCTTAAGTTAGTCCGCTTAAGTTAGCCCGCTTAAGTTAGCCCGATTAAGTTAGCCAGATTAAGTTAGTCCGTTTAAGTTAGCCCACCAAAGTTAGTTAAATGACAACAATAAGAGACAAGAGACAGAAAAAAACAAGATTTGACATTATAATTCACTTTTTTGCAGTACATATTGATAATTAGTTAATACAATGTTAACACTGGAAACCGGTTACAGAGCACAGCGAGCGGGGTAGGGAATGCCTTAAAAAAGAATTGATTTGGAAATCAATATTTTGATTTAAGTGAGTACAGTGACATAAAGTAAAGGAGTAAAGGAGTTTAGTGAGATAAATCAAGTCTCCAATGTTGGTGAGTATAACTTACAAGGGTTTTTCAATGTATCAATGTACAAATTAACAGTAGAAATGATCCCAAAAACCATCACTGAAGTCTACACATCACAGGCTTTAAGGTTACGAAACATCGTGTCTGTTAAAGAGGTAGGCAGAGGTAGGTAGTACACTCCTACGTTTCACTGATTACGTTTACGGAATAGGTGATAAGCCTAATGGCATTCACCAGGCACATTTCCAGCGTCCGAGGCACCACTAGTAAATCTAAATTAATATAATCCAGTACTGCCCGTCACGGGATTTGAACCCAGGATCTCTCGATCGGCAGCCGCGTTAGCAACCAACACGAACAACAAGCAGACACTAATTTACTTATTTCAAATGTTTGTATAAAATTGTTCTAAAGAATTTGTTCTTTGGACACAACTATTGAAGATTTTACCAAAATCTATGCACATCAAGAGAAAAACATTAAACATTCATTCTGGTTCATTGCGGATTGGATTCAATTAGCTAAAATTCAAATTACAAACATATTTCAAGGCAAATTCAACTGTCAATTGGCTGTCACTTCAGACATTAATATTCATATCAATGCCAATCAAGATAATCTTATCTTTGATGTGTATGAACTTCACTCTGTCAGTACTTAAAGTTTACTTAACAACACTATTTTGTTGTGATGGAAAAGTGATTGATATTGAATAAACATATTAATAAGTAACCGATTAATAACATATTTATGAAGCTATCAGTCGCCTGTCAATACACCACAAGCTCTAAATATTTTGTGATTAGAAAGCCATTTGTGAAAAGTCCCCCAGATATTTACACAAAGTACAATATAATATAGCAATATATGTAAATGTTATTATTTTAACAGATTTGTGGCAGTGTGGCCGGTTGCGAAATAATATCTTTAAGTCGCAAATGTTATATGATATATCCCGACCCGTCTTCCGTCCAGCAGTCTCGAAAAGATTTCGAATTTATAGGAAACAGGTTATACTTGATCTTAGCTGACCATCGCGAAACAGAAATGCGATATGAATTCTTATTACTAATGCATCGACGTCGGAAATAGAGTACAAAAGTAGTCGTTTTATTAAATGGAATACCGTCGTTAAAATTATTTTGAATTTTGTACAATTTTGGGTAATTAGTTTAGGGTATCTAGTTTTCTCCTATTGGGTAACGCTTTTATGCCGTAAGACTTTGGGGACTTTGCCGTGGGACGTGGGTTTTTATATGATAATTATATAACTTCACGCCTGTAATCCTCGAAGAGGTAGGTAGAGAAATGCAGAACACTCCCACGTTTCACCGGTAACGTTTACGTCCCACTATGTAATAGGTGGTGAGCCTATTGCCATACACCAGGCACACTTTCACACTCCGAACCACTACTACAAAAACTAATTTAGATGAATTTATTAGTACCATATCCTGAAATCGAACCCGGGACCTCTCGTTTGGGAGTGATGCTTGTAACTAACCGGACTAACGAGGCAGTCATACAAAGAATCATTGTAACAAGACAATAAAGTTGTTTATTGTCGTATAATTCGATTACTCTTATGAAACAAAGAGGAAAACGTATACAGTTCGCTCACGTATACAGTAAGGAAGAGAGAGCGAACCAACACGAATTTTTAAAATTATAAAAAGAGAAAGTGAATTTAGGTGCAAGTCCGGTGCTCGGCGTTGTCTCTTTGGGCGCGCTCAGGTGCGCGTGCTCATTGGCCAACGGCTGGTGGCGCGACGGAGTGCGGCTATCGTCAGGTGATCGTGATCAGATAGTGGTTTTGCGCTGTGGCCCACAAGATGGAGCTCGAACAGGTAGGTAGGCAGAGACAGCAATATGACGATTCCTTCATTGAATCTTGGCAGCTCAAGGACAGAAACAAATTTTATGAGTGGGCACGCACCTTTTGTTAAAGGTAATAAATAATAAATTGACGAATAAAGACGAATACAAAATTTTCAGTTGAAGATTAAAACTGCGGAATGAGGTCGCCGGCAAATTGGATTTGCAACTTCCGCGTGATGGGCTAACTACTCTGGATATTCATCCAGGAATAAACGAGAACTGTTCGGGAGTGAAAATAAGAAAAGTAATCCTGTTACTTTTCCTCCTCTTCTACAGGGATGGAACTATGGAAGTTGTCGCGTCAAATCACATGTCTGATGCTCCATCTAATAATACCATCTTGGGACAGCTTTACAAACGACTACCTGTTCTCAAAGTTTGTCTGCAGGGCTCAAAGTTTGTGTTATGCACATAAACAAATTAGTAAACATTTCTATACTTATATAAATTATTTTACATCACGAAATAGAAACCAATAAATACTCATCACATAAGTACTTTTTTAGCCGGAAATCGAACCCACAAGTCCAGACGCATCAATCAGAGTCTTTTGAGCCAATAATTCGGATTTTTCTTACATATATTTCTAATTGAAATTATTAATAATTTTTACTCGGCATATGGATTTATGGCAATAGGCTCATTTCCTATTAAATAGTAGGAAGTAAACCTAACTGATGAAAAATTAGAGTGTACTTAATCCCCGAAGAAATAGGCAGAAGAACACTTCTGCCTATTTCTTCGGGGATTACAGGCGTGATGTTACGTTAGACTGTACGTACCAACATATAATATTTTGTTTTCGTTTTTTTCTAGCCCTTTTATCGGTTCACTATTGGAATACGGGTCTCCTCTTAGAATGACAGGGTTAAGGGTATAGTCTGCCACGCTGGCCAAGTACGGGTTGGCACAGACTTCATACGCTTTAGAGAACAGCTTTTTTTTTAAAACTCTACGGTATGCAGGTATCCTTACAGTATTCCCCTTCACTATTAAAACAAGTTATATATAAATTTTTGTAAAGAGGTGCGCGCTAGGATTTGAACCCGGGCTCCCGGAGTGAAAGGTCCTATGTCAAACCACTAGTCACTACTTTTCTGCATAATAAACGTATAATGTAGTGAGTAAAATGGAAACGCACAAAAATTGTAGAATATCTTAGTAAAATTCATAAAACTGTAATAAACACGAGTATCAAACGAAATAACTGAATTAACAAACCTGCGAGGCTTATTCGCGCGGTAACTAATTTGAACAGAGTTTTACTCTACGTGATTTCACCCAGATTAGTTTAACATTACCGCCTCGTTAGTCGCGTTTGTTTCGCGACCGTGTATCGGGAGGTCGTTGGTTCGAATCCCGCCTCGAGCACTGTTTGGCTCTCCTAAACTTGAAGTGTGCCCGGTGAACGGCGATAGACTGATCGCCGGCCCATAGTGGAACGTGGACGTGACTGTATCATTGTGGTGGTGAACTGCCGTCGTCTGCCCATCTCGGCGGGTATTGCCGGCGTGATGTTACGTTCAAATTATTTTTATTTAGTTACCGGTAGGCACGCATAAAAGGCTTACAAATCTCATCATAACATTTGCACATTAATGTATTTATCTATGAATTTATGTAAAGATAAATGTTTGTGTGTGTTTATAATTTATAGATGTTTAATAAGAGGACTGTCAATTTACAAGACTGTCAATTTTCAAAGTAAAAAGCCACTCAGTCAGTTTTTTCTTTACTTTGTATCTAGTATCGATGATTATTTGTAGCAATTTCAAATACCCTACTTCACCCGACATTGTTCCAATCACTGGCTTGAAATTAGCAAGCACCCAGTATAACGGTTTCCGGAAGATACGTAACCTTGGAAACTCGCAATTAATCTTGCATACATTTTGTACTCCATATCGGGTAAATACCTGCGATTTGCTCATTTTGACGCGCTACGGTTGTTCGATTATATGTAATTAGGCGGTATATTGTGTACTCGTAGATTTAATAGGGTTGTAAATACATCATTTGTCTGACGAGACACGGTTAAGCGCTTGGTATATTTATTACACGATATCTCAATTAGTCTCGTGTTGGTTGAAAATATTATATCGTAGTTTTATCATTGTGATATGTTACGCCAGGTCCCTTCGGGGGTAGGCAGTGAGTACCGAGTGCCAAATAGCCTTTTACATTCAACATAAGATTGTAATAGATATTGACAACACCTGCTGCATGTTACTTTATATCAATCGTCGTAACTTTACGCCTGTCATCTCCGAACAGGTAGGCAGAGTAATGCAGAACTCTCCCAAGTTTCATCGGTTACGTTCACGTCCCACTATAGAGGTGGTGGTGAGCCTATTGTCGGGCACATATCCAGGCTCTGAACGACTAGTAGAAAATCTAAATTAGAAAATCTAAATCTGAATTTTAAATTAACGATAAAATATCGTACATTTGCTGCTCATTTCGACTATTTTAGAACTCAGTCGTAACATTATTCTTAGTACCGAGCTAACTAGGCACAATACTGAACGTCGTTTGGTTGATACATTGCCATCGTCAATAACTCTCATGAGTGGACAAAAACCCATACATACGAAGCAAAAAGGATTAAATCTCAACTAAGGTTCATCAAAGGTTAGTAAGAAGTTAGAAAAAGCTCTTCATAAATAATAAAGAAATGTGTGAAATATTTCAGAGTGAGACCAAGTATAGCTTGAATTTTTTGAACGGTATAATATGAAGTCAAATAGGCTGAAACGAATTCAGTTAATTTCGGTACATAGAAACAAACCAGCTATGAATGCTTTCACATTAAAAGGATTATTTATTTTACATGAGGAAATTGTACCTTAGATGTGTAAGTAATTCTGTGCTCTACTTACATTCCATAAGGACCTATAACAACAAAATATAGATATCGTAGTTTGTTCACTGGAAGCGCGATTAAAGATCTTGGATGTAAATCCTGGTTCAATTTCTATCGGATATGCCTAACTTAGAATTTTTAGGCAAAATTTCTAGTAGGTAGGAATTTGAATTTGCGTTCGATGTAAGACAATAGGCTCACCATCTGTTCCATAACGGGACGTAGACGTAACGGGTGAAACGTTGGAGTGTACTAAACACTTCCGCCTACCTCTTTGAGGATTACAAGCTTGAACATAAATAGATTGTAACGTTTATGATTTAATTATGAATTACAAAAAGTTAATTTATTTATGTTCCTCCGGATCAAATGTGACATCAACGTACATAGTTAACGTTGAAAAAATCGGTAAAAACAATGTCACTTCATCAAAATAATGCATGTGATTAAAAATAAACAAATGCACGTTGAATTATCACTCCATTAAGTACGTACGCGTAATAAAAACACCGCGAAAGGTATCAATAGTCTTTAAGGTACAAGAAAAACTCTGAGAACTCTTCTAAATCACGTGTGATATTAACCATAAATCAGCGATTATCCCTCTAGCGGAGATGAGGTGAGCGATGCTGATGGTACGGCCATAAAACTAGTGGTTTTATTTATCTACATAATTATCATGTCAACGTAAATAATTTTACAGCTCTATTATTAGGCACGAATCTTCTATTAGGTAAAGAAGTGTTAATGAAATATGCCGCCACGGTGACCCAGTAGCTGCTGGTAGACTTCACTGAGAGAACATTATGAAGAACTTCAAGGTGTGTAAATTACCTTGTGAAGGGTCCCTTTTCTGTTACTTCAAGTCATATGCTTCTTAACATACATCTTAAATATTATATATTTTTGAAAGAGATGCTAGCCAGGAATAAAACACAAGATCCGCGGACTACGAAATGGAATTTTAAATCAATAAGCTACCAATGATGTAAGTACTGTGGGACATCATTAAATTGGAACCAAAGCACTGTTCGTTCAACTTCAACTTTAATCATAAGTTTAACTTTAATTTGACATGGATTTTAGATTTAATTTTGATGGTTTCTGACAGTATGTTTAATACTAACGTCATCCGGCGTATAGTCGAATATAGTATTTTCTCATGGGCATTGTCTCATACATTATGTTTAAAATATTGCTCAATATATTATACCTTTTTACTGGGGTACATTATAAAAATGGGCTGAATATCCTCTCTAGTGGCACATTGAATCTCTAATTTAATAGCCTCAATATAGCATTAATGTGTTGCACGGCGATCGCATACAAATGTGTAACAAAACAAAAAGATAAGGTTTGAATTTTCCACCAAGTTGACGCGTTCGCCGTAGACTTTGGCCCTTTGTCAACACATAAAAATCCTAACTTTTGACACATTTATGTTATCATAAATAGAGGTTACAAGGGATAATATGCTACGGGTTATGTAGTGGAGTGTTTCTCTAACGCTTTATAAAACCCTACGAAATAGATCGCGATTTCCCTTGTTTTTATTATCTAGTTGGTGTCCCCCAAGGCACTCACTTGAACCCTTTTATTTGCATGAAAGTAAAATGTGGTGTATTAACTTAGAAATTTATTATCGCACTTTTAGTAAATATTTTCTCATAAGTTACAGTTTATTTATAAGTAGCTGCTATTAAATACAATCCCCGTGTTGGGATGCAGTGTGTCGTAAGAGGTTAATAAAACTTGCATCGTTACATCGCGGTACAGATTGGTCTGCCTAAGTGCACCTCAAAACCCTAGTCCCCTATAGGCAGCGGCATTCGCGGTGCTAATAGCTATATTCTGCGATTTCGAACCCGCATGCTCAGTGTGGGAATTATGGGCATAACCATTCAGGGGACTGACGACGATGACGACGATAAACTAAATACAATAAGATATTAACCAGTTGTAGTCAATGTAGATAAGGAAGATACACAATCGAGCTTATTATTTCAAAGATATTTGCTGCCTTCTTACTAACGAAAAGGAACGAGAAATTATTAAAAGAATTCGAAGGAAAGTGATATGTCAGAAGTAATAAAGATAAATCCACCACAAACGCCTGCGGCTTGATCCGTTTAATCCGTAAGAGTAAGCGCTGATGAAAAATTGCATCTCTTACTGGTTTTGACGGATTATCAGGCTATACAAATTGTCTTAGTAGCTTTTATATGTAGATCCGTGCCGCTAGTACATCGTGAATGTGTCTAATTGGCTCATGTTTTGATCACTCACGATGACTGTTAATGAAGGTATTCATGAAGTTATACTTAAATTGGAAATAAGAATACAAATGTAAATTTACTCGTACCTAAATTATTATATGATATAGGTACATCACAACCTTATGCTCAACTGATCTAGGTAGAAATAGAATGCTTTTTTACGTGCTGTGGTTACGGTTGCTATCTGCTAAACCGACGGCTACTCATATTTTACTATTCCAGGTGGACATCGGATGGCTTCGTACATTTTTAAATAGTTGGGTTTCTCGCTATTTGCCAATTGGATCTTATTACTAGTTATAGTAGTGACGTCGAGGGTATAACTTCGTCTATTCTAGTTAAACGGTTTTGAAAACTCAAAAATATAAATGCTGAAACTTTACCTCGTTTCAAAGTTGAATCTCAGGCAAATATTTTCCAGTCCACTTTTCATTTCAAATGAAATTATCATTACTTTGATATTGTTAGGCTTTAAATGTGATTTTGTGTGATATTTTTTTTAACTACATAACACTTTTAATATCTATGACGAATAATACCTTCGACCTCAACTGCATTTTTGGTCGTATTGGTTGCTAGCGTGACTGCCGATCGAGAGTTCCTGGCTTAAATCCCGGTTCGTACATTTTTTAAATAATTGAGTTTCTCGCTATTTGCCAATTGGATCTTTTTACTAGTTATAGTAGTGACGTCAAGGGTATAACTTCGTCTATTCTAGTTAAACGGTTTTGAAAACTCAAAAATATAAATGCTGAAACTTTACCTCGTTTCAAAGTTGAATCTCAGGCAAATATTTTCCAGTCCACTTTTCATTTCAAATGAAATTATCATTACTTTGATATTGTTAGGCTTTAAATGTGATTTTGTGTGATATTTTTTTAACTATATAACACTTTTAATATCTATGACGAATAATACCTTCGACCTCAACTGCATTTTTGGTCGTATTGGTTGCTAGCGCGACTGCCGATCGAGAGTTCCTGGCTTAAATCCCGGGTCGAGCATTATTAGTTTTTCTAGAAGTGGAAGATTTTTTCTAGTAGTGGTTAGTGGCTTGGAATCTGAATTTATGCCTGGTGTATGTCAATATACTCACCACCTATTCCATAGTAGTGAAACTTGTACTACACTCTATTATCTACGTCGGTAAACGAGCACACGACGAAGTAGATTATAGAAGATTCAAAACATGACCTTTTCATGAGGTTCAAAAAATTTGAATATTCCTACGTCATCAAAACAGTCATCATTATAAAGATCTTTGTAGTTCTACCGTTGATTGCGGATCAGCTCTCAGAATATGAAGGATAAGGACTACCACTGACTTTCCACCCTTCGAGTGTGAGTTTTAACAGCGAAAAAGGTTAAAAAAAATAACGATACCTCTCATAATTCAGTTAGCGTTAATAAAGTAAAATGCATACATGAATATTCATCAGATAATCCGCTTACCAGCATCCAACGGCGCAATGTGTATCGAGTTCAATGAATACGTTACTTGCTCTTACGGTTGGCTCACTAGCAGCGGGTACACTGTGAGCGATATGCACTGAAACCATGACGCGGCTCCTGTCATGGTTTATGTCAGCTTAGTTAAGAATCCCATTGATTAATTGTCTTGTTTCTCCTGTTTGATCTGTTGGACCATTAACAAGTTTATTTCATTTAACATCTTTATATAGATATGTACTCGTATATTCTCGTAGGGCTTTTTGTAGATATTTATTAACTGAATATACTTTAATATTTGAGAGTTTATTTTGTTTTATTTAAGTGCTTGATCAAAATTACCTTCGTCACGAATTGTCTGGTAGATCTTAAACCACAAGGTGTTCTTATTTATCACGCAAAAGAATTATGAACACATCAAAATTTTACAATTTTTCCGTCTAGTTAGGTCGCGTTGTGGACCTGGTGGACGGAAAGGGACTGGTGATAGCGATGATTCAGACTTCGTGTAGTATGTGAAGTTCCTATCTGGGAAACAAATCGCTCAATTCATTACCCGATACTCGCCGTTGGTGTAACACGTGATTATAGGTAATATGTTGATCCATTAAGAGAGTACTATCGTTTTTAGTTTCATTTTTGTTTTCGTCTACTTAATGTATCGTTATATGTTAAATATTAAAATCGTCTAGGTGGAATTCACTAACAACAAATAATGTTTTGCTCATTTTTCGTACTTATGTTCAATAGGTTATTAGACTAAACTTTAAAATTCTTATACATAATATGTCTAGATGCAGAAATGTCTCGTTAATGGAAATTGAACCGCGTCATTCGCAGTACTTTAGTGATATTTAAAAAAAAACAAATCCGAAAATTTCTTATATTTGTACTTCGCTACATACTATACAAATCTAAACAATACAAAACATATATATTTGGAAATTGTGAAGCCTCTACAGACGAGACCAGGTGGACAGCATACCCTTGGTTTGTTCTCTAATACAATAAAAGCGTCTTTATATTTAAAGACTCAAAGGAACAAACTTGGTCCTATATTTAGAAGAACAAATTCATAAAGTTTTTTTTCTTATTCCCTTAATTCCCTAAAGAGTTACCAAAACAACTCCCAACAATTGTAATGCAGGGTCCTTACAGGGAGCAGTAAATTATTAATATCCGAGCACTGACAAGAAAAGACCGATGTTTGTACAGATTGGGAGGGATTTATGTCTAACATTGTATTTTCAACTTTATCGCCATTGAAATAGGAATTGTTTTAGCGATTTTAAGGACAATGGAGTCCTTTCATTCTCCATATGTGTTTAACTATTTAATATGAATGGCACATGGCAACACATAAGGAGTCTGTCAAACAACGGTATATGGCTAAAGTATCGTAGATACTGCTTACACAAGTTTCAGGTGAAAATATCAATAGTTTTCAGAAATTGTGTGCAAAAAAATAGAAAAGATATTGTAGATATTTAATCTACAACTGAAATAGATCGTGGCCGTTAAATATGCTAGTGAATTTGTTTGGAAGTCCACTGTTGGGACAGACCGCTCCCAATGGAACCACTTATTCACTTTTTTCATTCACACCTATTTCATTCACTGTAATTTCATTTTAATTTTGCTTTTAATATTGAAACATATTATCATAATGAAAATAATGCCATTAAATAATGCCATTAAACGATCCCAAAGCCTTCCAAAATTCTGCAGTACTCTGCTGTCTTTTTCAGATCCACGATTCTGAAGTATTTTTTTTTTATAAAAATTGAGACAAAAACAAAAACTAGAAAAGTCATTCAGCAGTTTAATGTCATTTAAGTATTAGATAATTTTTGTATCGGTCCTCGAAAAGAGTTATTCCTATCGCGATCCATTACGATAAATGTCACTGCCATTATCTTCAATTTTGTAAACTACAAAAAGCAGAAATCGTGAAAAGAATAAAAAGCGTGGTAATCACGTAATAATTATACATGACAAAAATATAAGAAGAATTTGAAATCGGCTTGCATGCGAAAGGGTAATTGACGCATCAGATCTGTCAGAGTAGAAAGTAGTATTCGACATTTAACGCTCTCTGCCTAACCCGCGGGTGTTCTGGCGCGATGGTACAACAGCAGCGAATGTTTGGCGTTGTACTTGTAGACCCATGGCACCGCCGCAGGTAAAGTTTGAGCCGTAACTACAACGCGTGCCCAGATGGCGTCGCCGAACTTCAACGTTTATTTTGGTACCCGAATTTTTGCTTCGCGGATTACAGAGGCCGTGTTGTGATTTCGACTTACGAATATATGTTCGGTAAATATCGTTGGGAATCTTTTTTTTTTGCGTGCGGTACCTCCAGGCTTAACGTTGCGTACTGTCCTTATCATATGGTAGATTTATTATCCTTATTTAAAGATCCAACGGCTGTCTGATTGTTTATTATTGCTAGTGAAGATATGTTGCCCTGTGTTTATTAGTTGACTAGTCTGACCAAGTCTCATATCTTGGTCTCATACCTATGGCTTTAACCTCAATTGCTACTTTTCTTAAGGTGCTACCTTCAATTATTATTTTGTTTGTTCCGCCATGTGAAAATCTTTTAAAATCTTTAGCCTAAATAACTAGATTGTTAGTCATAATACTTATTTTAACATTTGTTTTTCTTAATCGTTATACAAGATTGTTCATTTCAATAGTTTTGAAATAGTTTTTTTTTATGTTATTTAAGACATTAGTCATCGTGTTAGTCGAATTTTAATGGGAATACAATTACAAAATATGTTATGCGTAGTTGTACATCCAAGAGTTACTATCGACAAGAGCCATTTAACAGAAATAAACACATATATAAGTACTCAATTACAGCGTACCAAAATTACATATAAATTTAGTGGATATCGTGCAACTATTTCTAGGTCAGATTGTGTCTTGTATTGCATTTCCTGCACTCTATTATTTAGAAGTACTGCTAGTAGTGTTACTTCGACTATAAGAAAAACTCCGGTACAAAAGAGGTGAGAGATATTCAACCAAGTTTTTTGGACGTACCGATTAAGTCACAGACGTCTTTTCGGGATGGACCGATTAGTTACGAACTAATAAGGAACAAATAAGATTGCAGAATAACACTCACAAAATATTTAACAGTAATGTTTTTTATAAATCAATTTGCTAGTAACGCTGCATATCTAATGAAGTGTTTATTCGTTTCGTAAAACAAAATGTCAATTTAAAGTTTAATATATAAAACATGACATTTCGTAATAGTGAATGGGGAAGTCGAAAACGTAATCAAAAGCATGTTTAACTGGAAGCGACCCGTCCACTTGACATGTTTGCTTGACCCCGAAGCTCTTTTAAACGAAAGTTTAACCGAAAGAGAGAAAAGGTATAGAATAAGCATCTCCTTTTGACATTCTTGTGTACACACCATTACACTTTGTGAATTGACACTGACACTACACAGAAGTGTGCCTTACGGCTATCGTCATAGAGCTTACTTTGCTTAGAGCGCAATATAAATTAAGTTCTTTTATAGTGTCGAAATGTGTCAAATTTTTGTCGGATTGAAATTCTAGTAAACAAACGATTAATAACATAAATACATTATTCTAGTGAACTAACAGAGGTTTTTATAATCAAATAACTAAAAATGTATGCTTTTATAAATATGTTTCATAAATATGTGAAATATACAAGTTATACAAACATTGCGTAACTACACAGTAATTACATATTATTTGAAAGAAACTTAGTAAATAATCATTTCCAAGCGCAATGAAAATCTATAAGACTGCATCCATATAGTTTTAAGTCTTATTATTTTGCCAAGAAATTTAATCAAGAAGAACCTCCGAGGGCAGACAAGTTCTTGAAATAACCCTCCTACTTCTAATGACATTAATTACAGCATTACTTTTTATTATATTACATATTACTTACATTATATTTTACATATTACTTACATTATATTTTTTCAAAGCACATATTGGACATTTCCGTCAATTTTCCATGGTTACTCACAATTTTATAAGTATGTGTATCATTTGTGACATTCGGAAGTAAAATATTTGTATTCATAAATTAAACAAAGTAATTACATACGAATATAACAACCAAATTTTCTAATTTAGATTTTCTAGTAGTGGTTCGGAGTCTGGATATGTGCCCGATGCATGGCAATAGGCTCAC
>DWEI01003271.1:0-13041 GCA_018245875.1 Mysoria ambigua | reverse complement strand
AATGATAAATAGCCAACAATTATCGTCACGCGATCGTAAAATGGTGTAACTTCTGACTTTATCGCAAACTACCAGTTAGTCTCTATTGTTAAAGCCATATGGATCATAATTGACATAACAACGATTTGACGCTCAAGCATCAATTCACAGGAATCGTCCCGGGTTACAGATAATTAAATAACAAAAAGTGTAAAATAAAAAAGCGTGTTGATTTATTTTGTCGGCATGAATGTTTTGAGTTTTTTCACGGAAAGGTTTTTGGGGATCAACGTTTGAAAAGAGCTACTTTGAACATATTAATGTACAGAAATATTACAACAAAGATATTTATTATTTGAAAAGAATAGAGTTGTCTATTTCTTTTATGTTAGAAAATTAATAAAACCAATATTTTTTACTGTATTATTCTTTAAAATATTATTCGTTCAAGTTTAAATTATTTTTTATTAGCATTATTATGTAATGTAAAAATGATACAATGACTTTAGCTGTTACTTATTTTGTTTGCCGCAGTATTAATTTTAAATTATTACATTTTTGCCTGATTACGTAAGGTTCAATTGTAAATAACACACGCACGGTAAACGCACGAGCTAAGCCACTCCTTTCCGCTTCCCCCGTTTCTACATTACCCACTGAACTACCTATGCACCTTTTACTGTTCACTTCCATGTATATCAAAAATAGCAAAACTCGATAATTATTCAATGAAAATAAAAATAAATGAGAATTGTATCACAATTAACAATACGGAATCCACGCCGGTTGAAATTAAACTCAACTCTGGTCATTTTTTTCGGCATAATCACTTAATTATCCCATTGTTTGGGACAAACCTTGTAAAGTGTATATTTACGAATGTATGGGAATGACTGTATGATGTATGAGAGTTAAACTAATAAATTGTGATTGTCAACACCAATTTAACCCCTTTTTGCTGTATTATTTTTCATTACTGTATTGAGTGCTATATACTTGGCGAAGGAATGCATTTCCTTAATGTTTCGTTTTAAAACAAAAGTAATTCCAGACATAATTTGCAATTAATCTGAGTTTTATTTTATAGACAAAACCCATAGTTCAGAATTTTATTCAAGACCTTGGAGTCTACGGTGTAGTTTAAAGGAGTGTGACCACATTTGTGGTTGGTCGAACTTAATTTAAACTGGAATGACAATATGTAAATACGTTATATAATAACACAGACTTATCGTAAACCATATTCTTGTTGACATTTTAAATTATTCAAAATGGCGATATCTGTCAATAACATTAAATAATATAAACGTAATAACATTAAAGTAAATCTGCGGTACAATGAGTATAATTTTTTCGACTGACCGGAAAGAGAAAGACATATAAGAGTTGTTATATGCCGCGTAAGCTATAGGCATCAGCGGGTGGGCATGTTGAAGTTTTAATTTGATTACCTCGAATTGAAACATTGTTTAGAATCGTAGCATTGGATTTTATATTTAATCTGTTGATTTTTTGGAGTAGGGCTTTGAATGGTGCGATATACTTTAAAAATGAACCCATTTTTTTTAGTTTTTAATTAATTAACGCTAGTCTCAGAATATGCATTCATTAAACATGAAGATATCTCACCTTATATCGTTATTGATTAACGCATCTAAACCACCTGATCGTACCTGGAAGAAAATAAAAATGAGTTACATATTTTTTTGGTTAATGAGTAAACTTTGGAAACACATACAAAGAGTACACCCGCAGTTAAACAACGTTAGTTAATGCTTGTTAGAAAAATGTAAATAAAAATTTATATGGTTCTTCGTGGTTTCAGTTGTCACGCCCGTAATCCTCTAAGAGGTAAGCAGAGGATTGTAATACACTCCCACGTTTCACCAGCTACGTCTAGGCGTCTCAGACGCGGTTGCTGATTGAGAGGTACTGGTTGGGTACCGGATTTTTCTAACTTTTACGACATTAAAAAATATTTTTTTAAAACGATTTGTGATTTTATTTGAAGTTAAATAATTGCCATATTTAATTGCTATGGGTTTCGTATATAATATATTCTCATAATCATATTAAAAATCCTACTAGTCCTTAAAATTATCGATATCAATTAGTTCAACTAATATTCATAGCCTTTCAATCAATATTTAACATTAATGAATAGAATAGGAACACATTAATAAATAGAATACGGATACAATAATAAATAGTTACATTAGTTAATACCATAACAAGATAAAATAACTGTCGCTTTAATTTCACAACGCGTGACAGTATTACCATGTGTGGTCACTCTGCACTGAAATTAAACGTAGATTAAAAACTGTGACCGCTAATAATTCACCGTGCACTAACAAACTGTCCGCTAAATCCTTTACACGATAATTTTAATTGCTTTATTTTAAACTGTGTTCAAACCGTATGAGTAAACAATCGGTCTGTTATCACTTAATTATTTACAATTTAATATTGGGAATCCGCAATGAATATCACAACGTCGCGTTTTATGTTTATTTACAATTCGATGCGTTGAATACTTTTAAAGCAAATAGACTTAAATACTTTTAATACATGTTTGTATATACGAAGATGTATTTGCGTTTGCTTACGGTTCTTTCCATGCATGGCCTAATATGTTTATACAATCATTGGACGGCTTACAAATTTACGGATTAAGGGGCATTGTCCATTGTTAAACGTAACCAGTGAAACGTCGAGTGTTCTGCATTATTCTGCTTACCTCTTGGGAAATTACAGGCGTGAAGTTGCGTTACGTTACTTTACATATATTGTTAAGTTAATTGCATGCAGCTGCTTGAAGGTACCAGTTTCGTTATAGTGCATTTCTGCAAAGGAATCCTTGAAGGCGCCATTAGCGTCGCGAGGAGAACCAAGAGTTTTATACAATTCTAAGTTTAACCAGTCAAGTTGAGGTTCCACCAGGGAATAGACAAATTTCACATAGCTTTGAAAACATTACGGAAAATCTAAAATGTGTAGTTATCCTAACTATATTTTCCTTCACGGTTACAGGAACTGATTTTTAGCCTTAACAAAGATTTTCCATAAAGACATGTCCGTCAGGATTTGAATTCAGGACTCGTGGTTTGGGTGGCTGAATTTTAAACCACTAGTTCACCGCTGCACACATCGCACTACAATAATTGTATGTTTGACAATGACCACGTTATTTGGTATCTCTTATTGTATTTGAGTAATAAGTGATCTTATGTGAAATGCCTACAAGTGTGAAATTTTAACGCATTCTAATAAATTGTCCAATTATGCGTAGATAGGGAAATCTTGAACGCGGACATACCCGACTTTCTCGACAAGAGAAGGTTAAAAGTAGTTACATGCAGTAACAGTTTAACGGGCAGCCGTTACAGCTGGAGGTCTTATAGGCTATTTAGTGTCAGAAAAGGTAGTGCGGACGTGACCAGCGATGGAATTGGCATAGAATAAGGTACCTGAGTTTAAATGAGGTGCCTTAGCTGATGTTAGAATAAGTGAGGTGCTTAATACAAGAACTTCATAATTTCATAGGATATTAGGAGGTAGGCTGAAACGTAGCAGCCATAAAAGAATCTGAAAAGCTAGATGGCGTTGTATATTTTTGATAACGAAATAACTACTGAACTAAATGATACAACTAGTAACTAAAATATAATAAATTTAATTGCAAAATCGAAAATTGATAAGTAAAAAGTATATTTTTATACTTATTTGTGTAATGTCAAAAGTATATTATTATACTTATATGTAGGAATAACTTGTTTGTTTCATATAACGACAAAACTATTTTCTAAATTCACATCTTCACTCGTCCAACCCACTCGTTCGGTTAGAATGTTATCAGTAACATTAATCAGTACAAGTCATCCATCCACACTGACCACGGATAAAGGCATCAAGACGGACAATAAACATTTAGTATTAATTTGACGTGTGCTAACGAGCAACCAAGAAAAAGGTGTAATTTGATTATTTTTTTTCAGCTTTAAATAAATCTCTCCCGTGGATGAACAGTCGTGTAGTAAAGTGTTCATAAAATTTACATTAAATACAATTATCAATTAAATATGGTTCGTTAATTAATTTATATTAAACAATTTAAGTCGTGGTTAAAATTAAAAGAAGTCTAGTAAAATAAAATGCTTAAGAATACGAATACAAATTATAATTGGATTAATGTAATATAAATGTTACACAGGGAAGTATTAAAAACTATATTTTGAATTAATAAATGAACACTAATCTCAAAGTATTATTGTAAAATTTATGGATACAATGAACCTTGACGACTAAGTAAATTGCATCTCAATGACATTGCAAAATACATACACCTACACTGGGCTTATACACACTTCGATATGGTGCATATTAATACCATCCGCATTAAAACCATTCTTATCATCTAGATGGCGCACTGTCTGCAAGCAAGTACTTATTTTTACACTTAGTAAGTAATTATTTTTAATAAAGTGTGCAAGTATTAGCAAGTAATTATTTTTAATAAAGTGTACAATTGTATCGTGTAGTATTTCTTTACAGATTGAAGTTTTTTTATAGTAAGAATAGCTGGCACAATTTATAGAGATGTTACGAGTACGAGTATACTAGTAAAGATTTAAACTGAAAACCGGCACTTAACCACAACGCGAAAGTTCCCACTCAGAGGTGTCTTGTTGGTAAGTTGGGGAATATGTTGTGTTGTGTTGTGTTTTGTTTAGCTAAACATACAACTGACAAACTGTATATGAAGATATAAATACAAGCACATATAAATATGAACGTATAATTGGGCGCATCACAAAAATATTTATCCTGAATGACAATCTGATCTTAATAGATTTACCTACTAACCTAGGCCAACGGATATGTCTCATTGTTGCTTTGTTTCATATTTATTGAAGAATCTGCATTTCAAATATTATACGGACTAATAATGTGGCAGTAAAAGAAATAAATATTAGTCAAATTCACATTTTTAAACATACATTGATTCGTTGGTCGTGTTGGTTGCAAGCGCAGCGCAGCAGAGACAAGAGTCTCGAAATGTGCAATAGACTAACTGCCTATTCCATAGAGGGACGTAAATTTATTGTCGAAGCGTGAAAGGGTTCTAAATTTCCCTGTCTACCTATTTGCAGATTACAGGCGTAATGCTATGTAAATATACCTACATTAAAACCCCAACATAAAACAGTCTTGTGACGTCGTATCGTCAAATAATGTAACTTGTCGCGTAACAGAAACTAGTGACTAGAGTGATTCACATAAGTGCCAGCTGCGTTTTGGACCCTATTGAGAGAGACGTAAAGTAAAATATTTCTTACCTTTAATAAATATATAGCATGGCGTTACACCTGTTCTGCAAGGGTTTAGGCAGAGGCGTATAGAACTCTACCACAACTCACCAGTTACAATATCGTTTATACTTTTCCATGGAATAGGAGATGGGTCATTTGGCATACACCAGACACAAATCCATACTCCGTATTACACCTAGAAATTTCATGGCTAACGAACGCTATTTATACCCTTCCTAATGGTAGTAAAATTGATAACAACAAAAGTTGATCGATTGTTTTTCTTATACTAGCTTTTTAATAAAATCGGAAGTGAAATATATTCCATATATACCACTGGAAAATGTATCTCCAGTTACCAACCATTTAATAACGAATAGGTTATTAAATGGTTGGTATACGTCCATAGTCAATCTGCGTTCTCAATTTTTTGTTTACTAAACACGATAACGAACGACGTATCGTAGTTTTATATTTCGACCTTCAAGGATACAACATTACTTTTTCCAAACGATCCGCTATTTACTTTATAATTTTATGTCGACCCCCTCCAGCTCTATACAATATTTTCTACCTCTGGCAAAATAAAAAATAAGGAAAAAACAAAAATTTAATTTAAAAAAATCTCTCAAATTTGCCGTGTCCTTAATGCAGTCAAACAAACAAAATACGGTAAAGGTGAACCTTCTCTCTAAACTAATTAAGCGAAATTTTCTTCTAATTCTCTAAACGTTGGCAGAACGTCCCAAGGAGAAAACTTTTAAATTCCTTACATAAAATGCTGTAGGACATAGTCCAGTGGCAGCGACAAACGAATAAATTTCGAGGGATGAAAATTTTACTGATTATGATAAACATGCATGGAGGTTTTAGAGTTTTTTATTTGACCTACTTTTTTATTATTATATTGTTTAAAGATGATTCTAATTAGAACGTATTAATTCATTTACTAAGGCTTAGTACAACAGTTTGAGAATGCCGAGTCATAAATAAAACTACTGTGTTTTTCGTCATTTCTATATTATATATTGTTACCTTTTTTACTTAAAGCTAGATTAGTTTTGATGAATGTAAAATAAATGCTTTCGAGATGAGGTCTTCACGCTGCACGTGGCTTGACACTCGATAATCGCGTTCGTTACTAGGATTTCAGAAAGATACTTTGTAACAAGAGTATTCATGTAAAACTGATATAAGGCATGCTCGAGTGGTTGAAATATAAAATGAATGGCAAACGAAAAAACAACTAAACAGACATACACTCCAAATGTGGTAATAGTTGTATGTGCCAACGGAGACCAGCACTCGCCCGTAACAAAATAGGTCGGCTACTGGTTCATGAGGGAGACAAACGTCTTCGTAACTGGCGGCGTGTGTGTAAAAAGAAATTGTTATATTTAAAAGAAAAATCCCATGTTAATAAGGTACAAACTATTTGTCAATGATTTCTCTCTACCTAGTTTATACGAGAAAAGCAGTTGTAACAGTGAGATAGGTATTAAAATATATTATTTTTGTTATGGATAATGAACTTGCACTACACACTTCCTTATAATACATATATTTTAAACTATATTCGTGTTTTATCCTCTTTAGTTAAGAAACTGTTACAGTTGTTATGCTCTAGGACTGAGTCAATACACTATGTTGTTTTCCAATACGAAAAACAATATTGCAACTTAACGGGTGCAGGATTATTCGATTGTATTTTCTGGTATGACTCTCTATTAAAGATTTTGCTTCAATAAAGTGGTTATCGATTCATCGTATTATACAGCTCGACCGCGTTTTTCAGACAACAAATACAAATGTATTGCGAATTCAGATTCGAATAAGTCGACTTCAGTTACAAAAGTTGTTAAGATTTTCATTTTTATTTTGTATGAAATTTATAGCACTTGCATAATATAGAAGTGGAATGTGCAGGCTTTACTGTACTACGTATATGACTTCAGCTAACAAGAACGTGAAATAAGAAGAAAAACTTTACATTTCATTGACTGATTTTGTTCTTTGTTTCTATAGACAAACAGATACAAGTGTAATTTTCAATTCAAAAAAACTTTACTATGTTCAGAGAATTTAATAAGAAAATAATAATATACAACCTAGAACCTTAATCAAAGGTATATGCGGGTATATTAACGTATTTTTCTCCAAGTCCTGAGGAAAAATCATTTCATAGCACGGTCTTTATGCTTTTGACAGGTCTTGATATTAAAAAAATTGCCGGAAAATTAGGAAGCACCGGACGTCCCGTGGCGACAAAAAGTGATCAACTTTTCTTTATTTAGTGCTTTTTTTATTAGTTTTCAGACTAAAAACAACGTTCATTATAACGCTACCGAATTAGAGGGCCGGAGCGAGATTGCCGGTCCGAAACGCTTAACTTAAATATAACGGGCTAAATTATATTGAAACGTCCTAGTGTACGGCCAAAACAAAAGCTAATAAGCTCGTAACGACAGGCACAAAGCGCCGTCATCTGCATAAGTAATTGTTGCTCGCGATAAAGGCTGCTGAGTGTAACGCTTTTTGAACATTACGTTACGCATATTCCGACCGAAATTTATGAACCGATTTCTACCATGAATGTTGCATTTTTCACATGACTCTATAAGCGGTAAACGTATCAATATATTATCGAGACAAAAATTAATAGATCACTTCCAGAAACTAGAACCACTGTAAAGTAATGCAATAAGGAATTCAAAACCGTAATCTTGGGGAGAAATAAACGGCCGATAACTGTTTTGGCCAGAGGCAGAAACGTACTGTACGAAAATAAGATATTCTTACGTAAGCTCACTTTTAAATCAATCACATCATGGCATAGTAAAAATGATCGTATATATTAAACGAAAACAAAGTGAAGTTTTACAAAACTATTTATTCTCTCTGTGGGTCGGCGCTGTTTTTCAGGACCGTTGACGTTTTGCCGAGATAGCCACTCGATTATTTGTTGCGCTTAAATTGTTACAGCACAAGAAATTCTGATGATCTATTCAAATGAAGACCAAATGCGAATTGATGAATACATTTCCTTGTATGTATATTGTTTTAAGGCTGCTTTCCGAGGTACATACGCTGAATGGCTTTCATCACACGCTCGTATGTCGGCTATATGTAGCATAATAATGGAACTTTACTGTTGAAATCAATCTAATTTAAAAACATAAACCGACTACCTTTGTATAGGTAATAAGATGGTTATTAGCCTCGTAGGTCAAGTGGTAACAAGTACGGTTACCGATCTAGAGGAGCCGGGTTTGTTTCCCAGGTCGAGTACTTATCGATTATCATAACTTGACGTTTCTGGCAAAGCCTTTAAGTCTGAATATGTGCCGATATATGGCAATAAGTTCATCACATAAAGTACGATGGCACTTAATGGTAATTGATGAAACGTGCGAGGTTATGACAGTATTCTACCTTCTTCTTAGGAGAATACAAGTGTAATGTTACATTTTAGACAATTGAATAAGTATTGGTTAAGGTAATGAGATGTCGTGAACGCCTTGGTTGATGTAGTGTTGATGAAATACTGTGATTGTATAAAATTATTGAAGAAAAACCATAAGTGAATATGTAGTTGGTGATATATCAAAGTGGTGGTTATATATCAAAGTTTTACTAAGACTGTACTTAGTCAAATTAAACTGGCGAATTTTCATTTATTAATCGCGTTGGCTGAACCAAAATAAACTATCGTAGTCGAGTGCGTTGCAATAAGTTAATTTATGCGGCCTCGTGCGCCGATACATCGTGCAGCGGAGCCCTAGGGCGCCGCCGGCTCTTTAATGGTACTCTAGTCGCCCTTATCGCTCTCTGACTATAATTCTAATAATTTCACCGCTGGTAACAAACGTTTGTTTGTTGTTTTGCGATAGTCCCATAGCGGGTAAGAACAGATGGGACGACTGTTTCTATCATTCTCTCTGCATTGTGATAGATTGGTTATAACACGTTTGCAGACATTCTTTTGTTATTTATTATTTAGTATTATTTAGTATAAGGTTTGTCTTACAAACATATTGTAAGTAATAAGTTAATTAATCTTTAGTCACAATTGAAGTACCTTTATATACTGCCTTATGAAGTTTTAACCAAATCCGAGTCAGTTAATCGGTTGACATGATAAATAATATAAACAACACTAATAGACATCATGTAAAATTTAAGCCGGATGAAATTAGATGTTTAAAATATACCGTATATTTACCGATAAAACAAAATATGCGTCGAGAAATTGAAGCCATCGCGGCCGTCAACCCGTCTTGAAAAAAAATATGGATAGACCTATAAGGCATAAGTACAAGCTTACTGTGAAAAGTTTATAAGTGTAATGTTTATATTATGGCGATCGCTTTCTGTGTCGAGCCGGAGTAAGATAAATTCACTAAATATATGTATATACATTCCCGGACCGATGCCGGCATACAGGGTGTCGTGAGAGGCGACTGAACTCGGCGCTGACAGATCGCGGTATGGCGCGGTCTGTCTAGGCACGGTTGCGTCTCCTGGCCACCTATGGGCAGCAGCGTAGGCGGTAAGATGAACTGTGCACTGAAATCCCCAAGCCGAATGGCAGCGTTGGTACTATGAGCATAATCCCTCAACGGAAGTCTTTGTCTAGCAGTGGGCTGTTATTAGCTGACAATTATAATTATGGCGATTATATTGTATAATTAGATATCAGATGGATCTAAAATTTGGACCACTAAAAAAATTCAAATTCAATTTTAGGCGACTTCCCTGCAAGGCAGATATCTATATTTATGACATTCTGTGAATACCAAATACGAGAACATGTGATGACTTTATATTATTGATCTTATCTTTTTATGACGGTACGTAATTATTATTATTGTTATTGATCTCTTTTCTGTAGTTTAAAAATGTGCATGCTTTTAAGATAATGTGCAAGCGGATATGTGCGTGTAATAAATAGAGCATAAGACTATTTTATGAGTACCTTAAACTCGCAGAAAAGAATTGATTCGATTTACCAATACATATAAGGTGATTGCATGAATTTTAGTAAGATTTTCATTCCTGCAGCTCTGTTACCTATGACTACAAACTAATAAATAAACCAAACAACAAGGAGCCTATTTTTTTAATATTCTTTGAGGACACTTACAGGTGTCATCTGATTAGAGTGGCTTTTATATTGAGCATAATAATAAATTTGACTGCCTCGTTGGTCGTGTTGGTTGTAAGTGCGACTGCCGATCGGGAGGTCCCGGGTTCGAGTCCCGGGACAAACGCTATAGAATTTTCTAATTAGAAAATTTTCTACTAGAAAATCTAATTTGAATTCTGGTAGTGATTTGGAGTCTGGATATGTGCCCGATGCATGGCAATGGACTCACCACCTATTACATAATGGGACGTAAGTGTAACCGGTGAAACGTGGGAGTGTTCGGCATTCCTCTGCCTACTTCTTCGGGGATTACAGGTGTGAAGTTACGTTTTCATAATAAAAAATAAAAAATAAGATCCGTTATAATTATATCTGAGAAATTTTTCACGTAAATTCGGAGGGTTCATCAGAGCAAGCCACCTTTATTTCCCTGACTCTATTCGCAAAAGTCATTTCACCACCCTAAATGCAAGGTGCACTTTCTTCAAGATCCCGAAGGAATAGTCCTACGTGCCGCCTGTTTATTACCCACCTGTCCCATAATGCGCGAAGAAACGATAAACGACGACCTAACTTTACGTATTATAATAGTGATTTATTTATCGGTGAATTTAGTACTCAGGTTTTTGCACTGCGCGATTTCGACACTGACCGCAGGATTCTCTTCGAGATGACTTGAAGAAGGTGTGATCAAAGGTTTCTTATGAGGTCATAATAACTTTGATATTAAACGCGTTCGTAATAAATCATTTTTCAAAATATTTCAAGTTTTCTGCTCTATTGTATTAATTTATTATTTCATTAGTCATGTTCATGATTGTTCTCATACTTGTTACTCGCTTCCGATAGAACAAGTGCATCTTTGTCCATGCCCAAATATCTGGGGCGTGGTAAGTGGCTGGTAATTGTATGGGATAACTTAGATTGGCTTTTTAATTCCACGGATTTGTTCTGGGGCGTTTCTTTAATTTGTCTTCTTTGGGGTCGAAAATGAGGTTTGGGAATGTAACCTGTGTGTTTACGCTTGTAACGTTAGGTAGCGGTAATGCAGTATTAGGGTGGGGTAAAGAAAAATGTGGTTTTTGGGCTTACATATTGCTTTATGTACAGCGTAATATACGATGTAGTTCCATCGTCATCATATATGATGGTAATAATTTAATACCCAAAATATTTTTTATGTGTAAATTTAGACAATTACCTAATTAAGCTGCGAGCATTAGTATTTACTATTATGACACAACATACGCATAGACAAATTATAGTTAGGATGTCATTATATAAATGCTCCAAAGTCTATTTGTAAGTTGCTTTAAGATAAAATAAAATCATGTTTTGTTTTGAATTGATTTGCATAAAACTTTTTGTTGTGTCCTCATTTTAAATCGAATTTCACTAAACACTGCTTAGAACATTTTATACCATCAAGGTTATTTCAACTGTTAATTTTTTCAAGCTTGTGTCTTACTTCAAAGTCTTATCAGTGAAAACTGGTGATAAGATTGCAGAAATGGAGCACTAGTTAAGTTAATATATTACGTTAGTATGAATCCACTTTATATTAGGATTTGTGCTAATCAAAGCTTGTCATAGATGCGTCGTTTCTAACACTATGGTAGTCACGGATCAAATACCACATCCTTCAGACAGGTACACATTTGTTGTGTTAATGATTGCTTTACAACAAGACAAACCACTAATTTATGTCAATTTCACAGTCTCGGAATATAACCTTTGGACGGTCATAGATGTTAAATTATCTCAATGTTTTACTGTCAATGACTCGAATATTACCAGATTAAAACTTTAAATTTATTTAAAGCTCCGTGCATTATCCAAAAAAGCCCCAGAGTGTGTTGAATAATCCTACTTCGGTGTAATCCTCTACTTGAAACTTTTTCTGCTCAGAAGTAAGTCCCGTTCAGTCGCATGTCAGTACGGTTCAATATATTTGGAGAAAATGAAAATGCTCTTTATGTCAACTGGAAGAAGCGTTCGTTAATAAGTAGGAACAGCACGTCGTGAACTTTTAAAAGTTCCCAAATAATTGGGTCGATCTGTTGTACGATTGTCAGTGAAACGTAGATTTTGATGTAGATTCAACATCTATGGTAATTTTATTATACTTTTCTTATAAACCACTTGCCATTTTGTATATATACATCAAGCGATTACTCGTCGAACCATGCATCAGACTATAATAGCAGTACACGAATAAAACGGTTACAAAAAATGACATTTTCTTTTCGTTGGTACAAAATAACGTTTCATTTAACATATAAATTTCCCTGGTATAAAATAAAAATGGTTTCATTTGTATAAAATGGGGTGTTGTGAATAATTATGACAGACATAGTTTTTTTTATTTTTTTATTATCCTGGGTATTTGAATTAATTACTCTTTACAAAATCACAAAAAAATACTTATCTGCCTAGAACATCCGGCGAGCTCGCTAGTTTTAAACATTAATAAGTAACTTTTATAAATTTTATTGTTACGTAACTTACTAAGCCCCCAAGAGGTAGGCAAAGGAATGCAGAACACTCCCACGTTTCACCGGTTACGTTTACGTCCCACTATGTAATAGGTGGTGAGCCTATTGC
>DWEI01003270.1:0-13047 GCA_018245875.1 Mysoria ambigua | reverse complement strand
GAATGTCGAATACATCTGTTGCACCAGTTATGTTTATGTTATACCATGGAACAGAAATTGAGCTTTTTGCTGTACAATGGGCGCAAATGGGGCCTCAGAGTCACTAATACACATTTAAGATCGGAAAATGCCATAATACCTGGCGCATGATTTAATCTCAGGACTTTTTCATAGCAGTCTTGCTTGCAACCACTTATCCACGACGGCAGGAAAGATAAGTGAATCCAATATATTTTCATGCCAGGTGCAGCACACAGGGTATATTAAACAATATTAGCTATAGATGCTGATCACCTTACTGCAACTGCTTCTGAATATAATGGTCAATATATATCTACTTCAGCTCATGTACAGCGCAGCGCTTCAATAACATGTTACAAACATCAAGACGCAAGTATTATGGACATTTGTTTTGAAAAGAACATGTCATAGACAACTAATACTTGTTCTATATCTTGGTATATTATTGTAGTAAACATGCATACAGCGACCACAAGTGGCTGTTCCTTTGGCAGCCTTTTCAAACAGTATTTTAGATTTATTATTTGTACTTAGTTAATACTATGCATTCTCTGTGTTTCCTATATGAAATTACAGAGCAATTACAATCAGCATCCATGTCAAAGATATATATCTGCTTTGAACTAAATGGACATTAAACTTTCATATAACAGACATGACACAGGTAATCCTGAAATAGGTAGCCAGATGTGTGTAGCGCACTCCCACATTTAACTAGTAATGTTTATTTTAAAATACATTAAAAATAATTCCACACAGTGATATAACTGTAACCGGTAAATGTAGTAGTGTGCTACATTTCTGTGCTTATCTCTTTAGGGAGTACAGGCATGATGTAATGTGTTATTAGTATATTAAAAATAACAATGTACCTTAAATATTTGGTGCATTCCAAGGAAGTGTCGTGAGGGTAGGACGCTTCACACATGACCATTAGATCATCTATTTGTTCTTTAATATACCCTGAAACAAAAATATTAAATTCTCTAATCACCTGTTGATAGGATTACAAATTCTACTGCCTTGCCAGGAGTGAGTGACAACTTCATTGATCCTGTTGGTTACAACAGCGAGTGCTGAATGCGAAGCCTTGAATTCAAACACCGTGCACGATTCTGTTCGATTTTTCTTATGGATAAAATTAAATCTCAACATACAATTTTGTAAAAAAGAAAATGCTGGAAATTGAACACCGGAACGAAAGACTAAATTCTTAACCAGTTCGCTGTTAGGTCCACGACTTTCGTAGAACATGCGTAAATATTACTTACCAAAATCAGCTTGTGTATAAAACGTGTCATATTGTGCCTCCTTTGACTTCACCCACCCTCGGTGATCTCCGGGACATCGCGGTCTGACATGATATGCGTTATTTCTATTACAATCTGCCTCATAACCCCAACAGGCTTTTTTCCCCACAAAATTTTTGAATTCACAATTTGCATCAGCGACACAAGATTCAGCTAGACTAGGGAATGAATTAAACAGATACACCATGTGCTCTGGAGGAACATTAATATCTTTTAAATTATTCGATAAGGTATTAGTCAAGAATATCAACATAAATATCAATCGAGCCACCCACATCTTCACATTTATTGAAATCCTCTAATACTTTTTAGTTTAATTTTATACTCAATTCTAAAATCATAACAGTTTAACTTGTTTCAAAAACAAAATTGACGAAAAGAAAAACCCGTTATCGATAATAATAAATATAAAACACAACTTTCAACAGTGTTGATCTAATCTGAAACGTCAGATTCTATTTGACATATTCCGTCAGCTCTAGTTAGAAGAGAAGTAGCAGCTTCTTTCGTTACATTTCGTCGAGTTCAGATCGACCTATAAATTACATTCTATATTATTATACATATTCTACTTCAAAAAGATTCTTTAACTTGTTTTCACGCAAGTTCTTTAAAAAGTTCTTATTAAACGCCATTATAGTTAAAACCTTTTGCATATTTGATAGGTTAATATAAAGTATAAATTAATGACGTTATACAATAAAATATTGGATATCTGAAAAAAGTGCAAAACATTTTATTCTAATGAATAAAGTTTACAGAATAATTTATCTTGTAAGAAATGTATTAGTTTTAAAAATGTTGAATTTTATACAACTTTAATTAAGAAAACATATTTTATGAAGCTCTTTTATTATTTTTTGCCATAATCCATAGACATTTTTTTCAATATACATCAGCTTTACAATGGGATATATTAAATAACGGTGAAATAAATTAATTTAAATTATTCTAGTTTCTATAACAATGCGTACTTAACGTGGATGTCATCAACAATATATACATATTAATAGAAATCCTTTGGCGTTAAAAATATTATACAAGTTTAAGAAACATCCATTAAAATGTATTAATTAAGACAACAGTATACAGTCCATATAAAATTAATAAATTCATAGGTAGGCTACCATAACTAAATTATTTAAAATTAAATTAGAAAAATTAGGCCAAATAGACGGATTCCTAAGCAATCGAACCTTGATACGTAAAATGTCAATTTTATTCGGTTAACTTTCTACAGATGTCACTACTATTTAGTGTATTTCGCGCCTTTTCCGGAACTAAATCCGGCGCGGTAGAGGTTTCTGGTTTTGAGTACACGTGAACAGCGTCATCCAATCAGCTGGTAAATTTTGAGACCGGCGCTGGCTCGTCGTTGCCTACCTATCAGTGCATGTAGTAGTTTACTTTTCGGGCTATGCGTTCGAATAATCAGAGTGATTGTGTTTGGAAAAACTGCCAGAAGCTATAAAATTTTAGGTGGTTCGTCCACCATTGCAAAGTCTGACCTTTAAAACTTGTCCATTTTAAAAATATGTTGTCGCCATTTTGACCATTCAACTGAACCAAGTTGGATTGAAATAGTTTATTTTGTTTGTTCATTTCATAGTTGGCCTAGTGAGATATGTAAATGGATGCCCTATTGAAACGACTGCGCCGAAAATGTCCCAGAAAAGTAGCGTGGTAAATTTCCTAATACATGACGCCAATGGTTAGTAAGTAGTGACGCTAGATTTCGTTGATTTTCCCTTTTAACGATTTCCCTCTGTTACTTTTGTTGATGTATATAGGTGTTATGATTATTAGTTAAGTATTTGTTAAAGAATCACTCTGATATAGTCGTTAGTTATTGCGCTTCCTACAATTGAACGTATTCGATTCTTGTTGATCCAGTTTGTTTACATAAAGATTCCTTTATTATTATGGTAGATATCGATTAACAGCGATCAGCTGCTTGCTCGCGGCGGAGATTAGTTATTTTAAAACGACGAATTGCTTGTTATAGGGCAGCCTCAAATGGTTAAAGTAGTACAAAATACAAATATTCAATCTTTTACTCAAATCAAAATAAAACCAAAACCTGTAAAAGTTTACAAGGTACCCAGATCGGCAGAGGGAAAAATCGAGGTAAGAATGTGGTTATTAAAACTTGTAATAGAATAAAATATGGGCCAAGTTTTTGTTTTCAATGTTATATGAATAATTAATGCTAAGAGACTGAACAAACTAGTACACCCATTTTAATAGTGAAAAGATGTTGATGATTCGTTGTTTTTTGATAATGTACATCAATTTATAAATTGCTATACACACATAGTATTTTCAGTGTATGTTCACAAATATGACTGGCAGAAGATGGGAACACCGAAAATTCCATATGTTACATTTAGATCAGTACAATATTTACTCTGTATCTTTTCTGTCCCATTTTGCTTAATAGCTATGTATTTAGGTAACCTCATGGTTTGTGGTCACATAATTCCTGCCCTGCAATATGAGAATGCAGGCTGGTCCTCTATAAAGTTACTTGTGATAGAGTTGAGCTCACAGTTCAGCCTTGTATTGTAGTTCTTTAAGACAGAAAATAATGTTCAAGACATAAATCTTTGTGATTTTCCAAATGCATTTTTAATATATCTTATAAATGTATAGTATTCTATAGTCATGGAGCATGGGTAATTTCTTAGGTTGGTTAATTTGGATAATTATTTATTCAAAGCTATTTATTATCTATTGAAACCTAATAAATGTCTCTTCTTTGAGTGATATTACTTATTATCATTTCTTACCATTCACTACCCCAAAGGGTTTATTACTGCCAGATGTTAATAATGGCTCTAGCACTGCTCCTAAACTGTCCACATTGTATGATATCCTGTGTTACTGAAGAAATGTGGTTGAAGAACTTACTGGAAATACATAAATGAATCGTATAGTTTTGGCATATAATGAATGTACTGTTTGAATGATATTAAAAAAGAATATATTCAGGTCCTTCCTGTGCTTGTAATTTGTTGATCACAAATCTCAGTATATATGTGGCATGCTGATAGAACTTAACGTTAAACCGCACATCAGCTTGTAGCCGATCTGAGTATGGTGTATGTAATTCCATGGAAGGAAATTTCTTCTTAATGAGCTGCATATAGTTCTGTTGACCCTCTCCGAGTGTATAATATTGAATTGAAAGAACAAAGCTATGCAACAATCCTTGTTTGGCCTGAATTAGAAGAAACATAATATAAATATGAGTCAATTGTTTTCTCTTTCAATTTCAGGCACCAGTGTATCCATTAAAACTAGCTGGAATTAAATGTGCTTCTAGTAAGTGGTCTTTTAATTATCTATGAAGTTTATTTAAGTTTAAAAATAGGTAGTAAAGCCTTAATTGTGTGGTTATCATGTATAAGGTTTGGTTTTATGGTTGAACATAGTTATTTAAGCATGAAATTATTTTTAACTAAATATATCTTATTGCCTATGCTAGTATATTTTTACAGTGACTGAAATTAAAGTAATTGTTGTATTCTTTTATTTTTAAGTGTGCCCTAACACACAATGGAGGAGTGTGCTACTCATGTGTGAAGGAGGCATTTTGTGTGACATTCATTTTAAGATGTCATCTAATTTAGACTCAACAAGGCCTCTCTTAGTGGCCCTCTGAATGTTGTTTAGAGCACGTATTTTATTGTAACTGACATGTTAAGAAGTTATCTTTGAACAGTAGCCATAAACATATAGTAGACTTCACTTAATTTTATGGGGCCACTAAAGTGTGTAGAAACTCAATATTCCTTTAATTAAAATACCAGTACACAATAAGACACTGTAATAGCGAATGGCTATACTATACCTAGGCTAGGCTGGGCTAGGCTAGGCTGGGAGGCTAGTTCGCTCTTGAGTCCTAAGTAGGAACCTTGTGTCTGGTGCTTTATCTATCACAGTGCAAAGTGGTTAGAGCACTTACAAGGTAAGACATATTTGTAAGATGCTATAACCAATGGAACTCACGGAAATGAAACATCACTTGGTTTGTTGAAATTGGTAGTGAAATACTTTGAAGCAATCATTACCATTTTCTACTGATAAAAAACTATAGACAAGAATATTATAGCCCAGTCCGGTATAGGTCCGGTTAGGCTGCCTAAACACCGTCACAATTGTCACAAGCACAAACACTATCGTCGAAACATTGCTCAAGTTGACTGAAATAGTCCTGAAAGATCATTCATCTCCTATTTCCATCATGGACTTTTTCCACCCACTGCTGGGCACAGTTCTCTACAATCATGTTTCCCATCGACGAACATTGAATAAAGTGTTTATTGTATTATTTTATTTCTCACGTGGATAAAGCAAGAACGCACTAAAGACTGCCTCGTTGGTTGTGTTGGTTGCAATTGTGACAGCTGATTGAGAGGTCGCAGGTTTAATACCCGGGTCGGATACTACAAAAACTTCCTAATTCAGATTTTCTAGTAGTGGTTCGGAGTCTGGATACATGGCAATAGGCTCACGACTTATTCCATATTGGGACGTAAACGTAACTGGTGAAACGTGGGAATGTTGTGCATTTCTCTGCCTACCACTTCGGGGATCACGGCGTCAAGTTAAGTTTTACGCACTAAATACCGTAAATGCTTACGCCACACAACAAGCCACGCCGTGTTGCAATTTCGTAGTTCGACTTTTTCTAATTTACAAGACATGGCGTAAATTTAAAACAATATGTAATTATATTGAATAATAAAAATATATGGGTCAAATAAGTAAAGGCAGTGAAGTGGATTCCGAAGCCAGACTATGTGGCCGGGCGGTAAAATATGCGAAAGTGGACTTCAGTGCTCATACAACCACATTATTTTATTGCAAAGGAACGTCGTTTTTGTATTGTTGCAAGAAACTTACGCCGGAAGTTTTTCATAAGAAAAATTCTACCAACATAATTTGTTTGTGTCAAGACATTATAACAAGCGACACGTTTTACGAAGAAATCTCTACGTTAAATCGGTTTTTATGAAATTGTCCACCTTCTGTAAGAAATGCGAATTCGTTTTTCATACAAAGTATGTAAAGTGTGAGAAGGCGAGATAATTATTATCATCATTCAGTCTCAGCCCACTGCTGTAAACAGCCCTACTTTAGGGAAAATTATAATATACCAATGTACATTTTTGACTAGGCCTTTAGTGCACTAGACTTACTATTTATCAGCAGGCCCACATATGCCAGTAGTAGATGCTGTGAAACTAATTGTCTACACATCCTGTTAGCAGAGTCAAACACATACAGTCTCAGAAAGGACTTGAAAAACCAAAAGATTAATGTTTGTACTAAGTTCAGTGACATTTTCTTGACCCTTGATTGCTAATTTGAAAGTAAAACATACATAATAAAATAAATAGTATTATAAGTAGAACACTTGTGATTATTCAAACCTTGTATACTATGTCTCATATGAATTTGGTTGAGATTTGGCGATGTAGTAGCCCTTTGTAAAAACATAATTAAAATCAGAATCAAAACATGTATATTTTTTCATATTTTGTTTTGGCCACTATCAAGCACTATCTTTACAAATAAACTCTTCTGTACTAATTATTTTGATATTTATAGAGCTATACTGGATACTATCTTGGGACTGCCTTTTTTGGCCATTTTACTTGCACGCACGACTGCCGATAGGGATCTCCAGGGTTCAATTCCCGGGTCAAAGACTACTGGATTTTTTTGATTTAGATTTTAGAGTTGTGGGATTGGATTCTAAAAATGTTCCTGGTGTGCCAATAAGCCCACACATAGTGAGATGTAAACAGTTGGTGATACATGGGAGTGTGCTAGATTCCTCTGCCTTACTCTTCTGGGATTAAAGGTGTAATGTTACTTATAGCATTATATAAGTGACACCCCAGTATCTCATGATTGTTTCCTGTGTAAGAATCTACCACCACATGCATATGCCCTTGTCAATCAGCAGCGAAATTTAAATTATAAATATTAACAGATAAATTGATTCACAAAACGATGTCTATGTGAGGTGCTCTAAATTAGTCCCCGGGGTTGCAACACATCTGTATGATATCAGCCAAAGTTCATTGCTGTCCAAGTCAGGTGTACAAACTGAGCCATTGACTGAGTATTGGAAGAGCTGCAAGACCCTTTGCAAGCTATTGTATATAATAAAAATGCTTATAATTCATAAATTTGCCTTTTAGAATTAGTCCAAGTGCCAGAGGAAGCATTTGCTCATTTGAACAAAGTTACTTCCTTTCCCACCTCCATCAAAACAGAAGTGCAGGTGAGTGATATATTATCTAATAACTCTGTACTTTTATTTAATATATCCCCAAGTTTACATCATAAAAATACCTTGGCCAAATGAGTCCATAAATATATATGCAATTACTAAATAGTAGTAAATGTAAAATATTGGGCTAGTTCCAATACAGTATGTATGTATGTATGTATTTATTGTGATCCAGTATACTTCCATTTTTTGCTGTATCCATTGTTGCCTGGATATATACCTCTGGGTACTGTATAAATTGTATCAAACTTAATAAAAGTTAACATTAATACTTAAAATTACAAAATGATGTACTATATCTTACATTTTATTACAAAACTTTATAGGACGACCAGTTGGAGTTAGATTTTGTACCTGTCGAAGAAGTGCCAGTCGTTGGGAAAACAGATCTCGATATTTTTAGAACGGTTAATATAAAAACAGAAGAGCTTCCTACAATGTCACATGCTTCTAGGAGAAGACATGATTCCGACAACGACCCACCAACAGAGTAGTGAGTAATAATTTTTATATCAAACATGTAGAACACTGGACATGAACACCATCAGATGTTGCTAATTGGATGGTAACTACAGGTCACTACTCTAAAGGAAATTAGATCAAAGTGAGATAAAAATATATAGGCATAGATACCTTGTCGTTGCTGGTATGTCAATTTGAAAGAAAATCTATTCTTGAATAAATTTGAACCTGAATGACAGGTGCAACTCGGTGCTTCTGCGGCCCAACACTGAAACTGGCTCTCTACCGCACGCCTCATTTACTGTCCGACCGAAACTAGCCTTGCGTGTTTATAACGTGTGGCATTTAGAGCACATGGTGATACAAATATTACAGGGTTCTTTATTGTATACTGTTCATAGTCTGATGTGCACCGACCTCGGATATGGATTGGGGAAAATGTAGATACGAAATGAGGCGACTAACAATCATCTCTAATCGCGCGGTGTTTTAGTGTTACATGTGTGAGAAGGGTTGAAGTTAACTTGGCGTTATCTTTTTACAGCACGACCAAGAGACGTAAACATGCCGACAAAGTCGGCAAAGGTTTAAGGCATTTTTCTATGAAGGTGTGCGAGAAAGTGAGAAACAAAGGCTTCACGTCTTACAACGAGGTCGCCGACGAGTTAGTGCTAGAATTCGCTGCAGGCATGCATGGCTCTGCAGACAGCCAAGTATGTATCCATAGACATATTTCTTTTGGTCTTGTAGAGTATTGCTGCAAGTGATAAAATCACTATTATTTTAATGTTTTATCAGGTTCTTTATAAATGTGTTGCAGTTGGTTTTTATTCTACAACTTATTTATCAAGATCTATTTATTGTTTTATATTAAAATAGGTAAAAATACCATTCATGAATATAGTGAAACAGAGTAATAAAGTCATTTTGCATAATTTTTGATACTTAACTTTATGTGGATTATACAGAAATGTTATGCCATTTTGTATTTCTTATGTGTGTGTTTAATGCAATCGACAATATTCAGACTTAATTGATATCTTGTTATATGCATTAACTAAACCATGATCTTTAATACAAACGTAATACAGATAAATGTAACTTTACAGCAATATGATCAAAAGAACATCCGTCGAAGAGTGTATGATGCTCTAAACGTATTAATGGCAATGAATATAATATCTAAGGAAAAGAAAGAAATTAGATGGCTCGGTTTGCCGACAAACTCGGTTCAGGAATGTACCGCGCTAGAAAAGGAAAAACAGTCGAAAATAGAGCAGATACAGAAGAAGACGCAGCAGTTACAAGAATTAATATTACAGGTACTATTGCAAGTTTTTTTTTAATTGAATGTGAAATGTTGTTCAATACTAAAGGTTGTTTATACATTTTTAGCACATTTCATTTAAAAGTTTAATAGAAAGGAATAAGGAGGCAGAAAGTAAAGGTTTAAAACCGTCACCTTCTTCAGCGATACACCTGCCATTTATAGTTGTAAACACTAGTGATAAGGCCTTGATCGACTGTAGTATTTCCAATGACAAGTAAGTGCATTTTGTTTAGTTTTTGTGATGATAGTTCCCTTAAATGTTTGTAGTTTTCATAATGAGATACGTATAGCATCCAACATAGGCTCTTACTACAATTTTATTATTGCTATTCATGCCGGGGCAGAGAAAGAATACATTCCCTAAGCCCATGCGGGGATGCAGTGTCGTAAGAGGGGACTAAGTCCGGCGACCGCGGGTTCAGTGCGGCCTGTGCAGGCACAGCTATACACACTGGCAGCCTATGGACAGCAGCATAGGCAGGACAAGAATGTGTGATCCACAATCCACTTGCCCAGTGAGGGGATCATAGGCAGAGGTCTATGCCTAACAGTGCACTGAAATAGGCTGATGATGATGATTAGTTGTATGAATCAAAATTATTATCTGTGGCCTCATATGGAAAGGATGTCCACCCACCATTGATGTGACATGGAGATAGCTCATGATGATAAATCTGTGCTTGGTGTCAGTACTTTTCTGGCACACTAATACTTGCACTCCCATGTTCCTTAAAAAAATTACTTATTAGATTAACAACTTATTTGATATTAATTACATTTTGTGAATTTTACAGAACAGAATACATGTTTAATTTCAATAAGAGATTTCAAATACATGATGATATTGACATATTAAAACGAATGGGACTGCTATTTGGTAAGATTTTTTAATATTCATTATTTACCTTGTTCCAAGCTCCATTCACTGAGCAAGAAATTGTGGTTCCAGTACTTATATTATGCATAGAAACATCTTCCAGACTGTTCAGATCTTGGTTTGGTTATGATAGCAATTTCATAAGAAATTTAGGCACTCAGGAAACATATTCGCCATTGAGTGTTTGATTTGTTTGTGTCTGATATGTTTAATTAGTTACAAAAACAATGTCATAAATAAGCATATATCAAATTCTGCAGGTTTTTACTGTCCGAGTAATTAGGACATATATGCTGAACAACATATAAAATACTGTTTGTAAATCTATTTTATTTTTAGTTTGATTATCTTGCTAGTCATATTGGTTGCAAGTGCGACTGTCGATTTGGAGGTCCCGCGTTTGACTCCTGGGTCGGGCCCTACGAAATGGTTTTAATTTTTATTTTCTAGTAATACTTCAGTCTGGATATGTGTCTGGTGTTAAAAATTGAAGTTTATCACCTAAAATTTAAAAGGAATAAATTTCATTTTCATTTTGAAAATAAACATTTTCTTACACATGTTAAGACTATTTGTACAGTATATAATGAAAGAAATGTATATCTGAAATTATTTCATTTTAGTTTCCAATATGTTAATAATAGACATGGGGGACAGACCTATAATTGGGTTATCTTTGGATTCAAAGAAATGCCTTTGCCTTCGCCAAAAATTCAAAGAAAAGCATGAGATACAGACAGTGTCTACTAAATATAATTGTGTATACTGCTCTTTTTATAGGAGGTGTCTCTTTAAATAATAGCATAACATTCATATTGTATGGTTAATAAAAGCTTATTGTGTTTCAGGACTAGACAAAGGAGAATGCACTGAAGAAGATCTGGAAAAAGTGAAGAGTATGGTACCAAAGTCATTGGAATATTATGTCGAACGTAAGTTTTGTACCAACTTATACTATTCATGTAGCCTGCATTCCGCAGTTGTTACATGTCAGGCTCAGCTCCACCATTTAGATTATGTAAATAGATTCAGTTAGTGTGTAGATGTTGTAAGAGAAATATCCATACCTTTTGAAATAAATACTCCACCTAGCCCGTAATTAGAAATTAGAACCATGTTGTCCAATTACTTTCCAGTGTATACATGGGGTTTGTTGTTTATGGACATATTAGAGGGTTTCAGAAATAACTGACAAATCTAGCCTAGTGTAATAGCCGACATACAATTATCAGTGATGACCTAATACATGATATTGGTGCATGTCCATAATTGGGACAGCTGTTCATACAGTGTTTGAAACTGTCTCTATCGTTAGAGCATTAGGAGCAAATAATGAATCACACCAATTCAAACTATTACAAAGGCACAGTAAGGAACTATAACCCTACGTATTGCTACCCACATTTAATTTAAAATGCCTGTTATGTTTCTATTTGATTTGCTTTTTGTTAATTAATTTCGGGATGGGAAACATATTTTTGTCACCTAATATGTAATTATTGTAATGCACTAACAATGGAAAATAAGTGTCTGGGGGAAAACATTCATTGGGGTGGTGACTAATTCTTATTAAAGTATGCAAATTTAGATACCTGATCTTTTTTATGTTCCAGAAATGGGCAGAGGTGTTGACACGTCTATATCAAATATACTTAAAGAGGAGGTCATGGACGAGGGCGGGGATGACGAGGACGACGCGCTGGGCGAGCAGGATGCAGAAGAAGAACACGACGAAGGCGACCCCAATGAGTACAGCGAGGACAGCAGCGATGTAGACGTCTAGCGAATGATGCACACAGTGTGGCCGGTGTTGTTATGTTTTCCAAATTTAGCATGAAATTATGTGATGTCTATTTTCAGTCCTTGTGCATAATGCATTGTACAGACAAGACAATATTTTAATTTTATTATATATTGTGACGATTGTTGACTTGTAGCCTGTGCGGCATCACTGTGCTTTGTTTATTTTCAACGCCACACAAATTTGTTACATCAGTTTTATATAATAGACAATGAATGATAGAACCTTCAGTGCAATGTAATGTAACTTGTGTTGTTGAGGTAAATATTATGAAATAAATAATGTGTTTATAAAAAAATGTCTCAGTCTCTATGCATGCATCATCTGACTCTTGTCCTTCACTATCAACCAGTGGACTTCTCATGTTTGTCAGTGAATATATTAATAATGACTATATTAATATGACACTAACCGTAGTTCCAACGGTGTGATAAGCTACCTAATTGATACAAGGACTACAGTATACAAATACATTTTCTAAATTCCAATGTTTTGATCTAAAATCAGTGTTTAGAGGCAAACCTTGGTAGTAGTAAGTAATGTTTGTCTGGGTGTTATTTCTGCTTTTACAGATTTTTAAAATAAAAAACAAGATGGTTGCAAATTAAAGTGACATTATTATTAAACAAATAAAATAACCCTATATTTACATATGATGTAAGTAATTCGATAAATATTGAAACATTGTCTACTAAATTTATTGGTTACTTCAAATCGTCATCATCAAAAAGATCTTCAAAATCTGAAAAAGAAGGGAGATTAATTCAGTATCCTGGTTAATCTCTTATTTTTAACAACTATATATATTTTAATATGTAATGGGATAAAAGGACATTTATAGATACATAATTTTAGTTTCATGGTAGACCAAGTCTAGGTGTTTCATACTGACAAATATAGAAATTGAAAGAGAAATTTCATACTGAGAAACATAACCAT
>DWEI01003269.1:0-13047 GCA_018245875.1 Mysoria ambigua | reverse complement strand
GTTAGGGGATTTATATTTTTATCAAAAATTAGTACAGAATTTTAGTATAAGTTTAGGTAATATTATGTGTTTTGTGAATGTTATCATGTAGAAAGTAGTACATCATGAGGAGTAGATCACGAGGAAAGTGATGGTAAGCCTTTTATGCCCTTAGGCAATACTTGAAATATATTTACAGTAATATGAAAGTAAATAAAACTGATAATAATATTAATATTTATACAGACATATAAAGGAGTGTGGTACACTCACCACATGTTTCACCAGATACCGCTACGTCCCACCTTGGAGCAGGCGGTGACCCTATTGCCATACACTGGGCACTCATCCACACGCTGACCCACTACTATACGTTCCAAGAAGCATCCAAAACTACCCGATCCAGGATTCGAACCGAATTAACAGTCGCACTTGCAAACATGTGTTTAGTTATATAAAATCCATGAAAAACCAAATTATGACCTATAAATTAATACTGCTCACCTAATTAAAATTAAAGCATTTTATGTTTCCTGCGAGAGCAGAGAATTCTTCGACGTTATTTGAACTGATCTTTGCATTGTACCGTTTTGGCAACTATCAAAATCCTTGTTAACGATGTTAAAAAGAATCTTAATGTTGAAAAAAATAATTAATTATACAAGCAAATGAAATTATAATTGTAGTAAACACACCCGGTACTCTTGTTTCCTACTAATTATTTTCGATTAAAAATTACATGGTTTTGAGAATTGGCATTGTTCCGTCTTGTATTAAATTAAAAAAGTTTCCTGGAAACGGCTTTAAATATCTGGTTTTTGTTAAGCGACTCTGTGCCCTCTTATATTAAATTTGTCAACATTAGCCCTAAAGTCTTTTCCATACTATTTTTTAATAATGAGCGGCGTTGCTGAAGTATTTTTGTCTTTCACAGACAGGTTTTTATTCAGACTATTTCATACTTTTATTACCTCTTGAATTCCTGGACTAATATAATTTATACGTAAAGAGTTTAGTTTGCACTTTGAACACCCACATTTTAAGGGATGGGAGCACCATGTATAAAAAAGGTGTGATCACAAACCCTTTTATCATTCATTATTACAATTACATTGGTAGCCGCTCCAGTTTGATGGAAAGTCCAGTTTGAAAGAAAGAGTCTTAGGCAATGCAACGAGTATAGCGGGGACGTAATACATATAAATATGTTATATAAATATTACAGATCCAGAAAAGTTGATTACGTTATAGTGTCTCACGCGCCATTGTTCATTAATTGCTTTGTTCTGCTACTGGTTGGAACGGTGCTACAGATCTGTTTATGTGTGAGATATTACCGGGGTAAATAGTTCGGTGAACAATAATGTAACTGAACGTTGAAACTGAAAACGAAGCGTCTGATTTCTCTGCTCCGTCGCTGTACTACACGAATGGCAAACTTTCCGCATCGTCACACCGCTGGAGAGCGGCGCGCGGCGCGACACCGCTCCCGCGCGAATACGCGACGTGACCCGAGCGCTAACGAGCCATCGGCCATTGTCGCTTGTGTTGGGTTTTTATTGCTGGCTTTATTGGTTCACAGAATTACGCCTTTAAATTCCAGTAACGGTATGGTATCGGAGAAGCTACGAATAATGTAACACTATTGATTAAAATAATTGAAGATTGTTGACGCATACCTACATTGTTCCAAAGAAAAAACGCTTGATCCGTAGAGTTCAGTTTATTCAATCTACTTTTCATGTCGATCAGGTGGATCGCATATCCTTTGCATCGTTATCCTTATATTTTTTCAATAGCATAAGATAAATGTCGGTCGAATTCGATTATGGTTACAAATATTTTTTTTTGTTAAAACTATGTATAACTATATTTCATAAACTAAAGTCCTTATATTGATTACAGCTGGTAATGTTTACGATAGCGTGTTTTATATTTATTTTAAGTCGATGTCAAAATTATTAGTACATCAAATTATTTCGATCCATTTAAAAGTTTTTGTGCTACGTAAAACGACATCATTTCCATAACCAAATTAGGAGTTTATATACATGTAAATACATAGATATCAAGTTAACATTATTATCTCAACGGCATCTGAATTAGCATACATTTACCTCGCGAGAAATATATGAGTCCATTATGCCTAACGAAACTCGAACATAATTCAATAACACTTTTAGATTTGTTCTACGGAAATAAATTATGATGATGAGCCGGTTCGTTCCTGAAAAAAAGATTTACATTTATTATATACATTAATGGGAAAAAGATATACATTTGTTTTGCCTCTTTCTAGAAACTCTCAAGAATGTTTCAAAGTAGATTTGACCCTATAAACCATACGTTCAGGGTTCAGGTGACCTTCGGGGTTCAGGTGACGTATTGTTGTCGTGCTCATCGACTGCATCCTGAATTTACGACACCACATGCCAATGTCATCATGCGGAGGTACCGTTACTTTCAATATCCTCCGTGGTCGAAAGATAACCATATAAATTTATTAACACGCTTTAATTTATGTTCAATTGTTGATTACCTATATGTTATTACCAATTGATTTTACAATTATTTTATGTATTTTTAAGTAAAATCTCTCGGAAAAAGCCAATATTTTTATCAATCTTTTCATTTTCATTTCAATCTATTTGTTAGGACTTTTAATAGCAATAGAAAATAATTTGCTTACAGACTTCTTAATCTTTATTCAAATAAGATATATGTCATTTATGTATCAGAAATCATATTTTGAATTATGTTATGGCTAACCAACTATTGAAACGCCTGTTTGAGACATATAGTTAAATTGTAATCCACTACTTTGTGATCTAGCCCCGAGTATGAGACACAAGTGATACGTCAGAACTTTTCTTTCATTATATAAGCGTAGTTTATGTATGAAGAAGAGTAAATATTTAGTAATCCAATCGAAAACCTCCAATATAATCGTGCGGTCCCAACGGAAATGGCGTATACAAGCGGAATACTCATCGCGTTGCGTACAGTGCGGGCGCCAAAAGTAAATGTTAATCCATTCGGTTCATTAACTATATTGCAACTGAAGCACGATTTTCCTTCAGTCAATTATTGGCCAGGCATTAGTGCGCGCGATTTTTCGCGATTACATTCCTATTTTTGTGTAATATTTCCTAACGTAGCGATTTCGTTGGCAGTTATAATTGCAGTAAATGTGTTTTGCGTTACAGAGTGTACTTGATAAATAGTTATTGATGTTTAATACGTATTGAGTAACGATGTGTGTGAAGAGTATATAATTATGTTAAAAACGATTAATATTAGTGAAAGTGAGATAAACTAAGTCACTTATTAAGTTTATGATAATAATTGTAGTGTGTCAATTGAATGTATTTTGATGGTAACTGTTTTTGCATTAAGTGATCATGGCGCCATCAAGCGGCGGCCACGGGTACTGCTACGATTCATATCTTATTCTGAGGACAGTGCCGATTTTTCACCTTTTAATTCCATCTACTCGGTAAGAGATGGCGCTGAATTTGTTACTGTAGTCTTACTGTTAATATTTTTCGTTTCTTTTCCTTATTTTATTCTAATTGTAAGGGGAAATGAACGTGCTATTAAAATTAATGTATGGATATGATTATGCAATTAATAATCGATGTATGCTTTTAGAAATTGTAGCTACCATAAAACGGTGAAATTTTAATCATATTTTCTTTTCTCAGGCCGAGCCAGGGGATACCATAGCGACCACCAAAGAAGGTTAGCACCAGTTTACTAACGAAATTACAAAAACTAATTAAGACGAAGAAATCATCTGTGGCTAGAGAGGATTGACGTGATAGTGATATTTTATAAATTATGATTTTTAATACGGTCCCTTATGATACATCTTACTTGTTTTCGATGGATATTATTTTTAAAATAATTAACCTCCTAAATCGTTCTTCTAACAATTTAAAAAAAATAAGTAAAGTTACTGTTTCTGTAATTAAATAAAATATGGATACGTTACTCATCATTAAATGTATACATTTGCAGAGGAATGGGTGACTCGTAAGAAGAGCGAGGTGACGACGACGCGGCAGATCGCGACGCGCGTGAAGCGGGAGCTGGTGCTGGAGGACGGCCGCATCCTGCGTGACTCCGGCCCCAAGGTGTCCACCTCCGTCGACGAGGACACGCACACCACTAACTATCAACAGACCGAGGTGCGTTCTGTGATGGTTTATTGACACATACGTCATTTACCTGCTTCTTGTGCTAAGCTAAAAATGTTAATAAAAGTTATCATATCTCGATGCCTTCTAAAAAAACCGTATTAATTTTTTTTTTTGTTAGTAGTAATTGTCATTTTAAGGAATTAAATTTCAAAATGATACACTGAACTATTAATTCATTTGAAGTTATTTTGATTCAGCTTGTAGAGTAAAAATAAGCCACCCACGGCAAGGTTTGTAGGGCTGTGATAATTAATTTATTCGCCATTTGGTTACTAGTGGCATTTCGTTACTAGTGGCGTATTACGTAACTTATACAACTAAGTAATATTTGGCTCTGCGCTTTGTGATTCACCTGCTAAGGGTTATTATACCAACAGTGCTCGATACGAAACGTGCAGCTGATAAATCACATACTATTATATTGTAGGTTAACCATTACTCAGACTAATATGTAGAACAGAACGTGACAACATAAGATTATGCCCATAACTATCGAAGAAGCAGACAGAGGAGTGCAGTAAGCTCCCACGTTGCACCAGATGTGTTTACGTCCCACTACAGATCAGGCGGTGAGCCTACTGCTATACACCGGGCATAAATTTAGATTCAGGGCCACTGGTGGAAATTTTAATCAGATATTCTAGTTAGAAAAAACCAACAGTAATCGTCCCGGGATTTGAACCCGGGACGTATCGATCAGCAGTCGCGCTCGCACCACTTGACTTAAATTTTGAATTAAATCATACATAAGTTGGAATGAGTAAATATTTAAATAAGTCGAACAGTGAAAGTACCGTCACACCGGCCGCTAGCGGGGCGCCCGCACGTGAGAGACTCGTTAGTGCTTTCTGTTTCGCATTTAAACGTAACATTAACGCGCTTTGTTCAATTCTCCCATGACAATTGTTTAGTTAACAATAATTAATTAAAATTCTGCACATCTTTTTTATCAACAGCACAGAGTACCGGATGGCCACAAGGAAGAGGACGAAGCCATTGCTGGAAACGAAGATAGCAACGGGCTCGATGGTAAGTAGATTTAATAGGGTTGTGATAACATCGTCCCTATAAGAAAATATTGCATTAAATGAGTATATTGCAACTTCTGAAAACTGAAAAACCTTTCTGTTGGGAATAGCCTCCAAGTATTAATGTTCAATTATGGTTTAAAACTTAACATACTCGTAACGCCAGAAATCCAAGAAGAGGTGGGCATGGCAGTATACTCCCACCTATCATCAGTTATGTTCACGCCTCTCCTTGGAATAGGTATAGAACCCCATTTCCATGTGGCGGGTCTCTCGATCAGCAGTCGCGCTGCTGGTCTACTCGTCTACGAGGCAGTCTTTTCGTTATGATAATAGGTATTCGATGTTAAAGACAAGAAAGGGACATTTGGATGAATTTTATATTGTTCAAATAAAACTGTTTCAGGAGTGACATTTGAGAAATTTAAACACTTTTCACATGTATTTTACAGGCTTAAGTGGCGTTCAACAGTTGTTACATTCTGTTTAATTATAATTCTTAATGCAATTTTCGAGCTTACGACCACTCGACGATCATGAGTAATGTGTACCGCGACATGAGTCTCAGTATGAACCCTAAAAATACTGCTGATTTTCATATCTAATATCGAGGCTGACATGCTGTTTGGCTATTCATATGCTAAATCATACTATGAATTTAAAATTGGAGATGAATATTTAATGGTCCTGCTCGACTCGGCAGCGACGGACGCGGGCGCGGCGGACGCGGGCGCGGGCCGCGTGCAGGAGTCGTCGCGCGTGGTGGCCGAGCCGCGCGGCGCCGTGCGCGAGAGCCGCGCGCGCCGCGTGCTCACGCGGCACGTCACGGCGCGCGTGCAGGAGACGGAGCAGCGCCTGCACCGCGGCGACACCACGCACGACGTACGTACCACGCCATCTGACAGGTACTCGTCATATGGTCACGGATTACAACCGCTAGACCGCTATGTTCGAGTTGAAACCAACTCCGCTGCCTTGACGAAAAATTTTATAACACAAAGAAAGTTATATTATGTAATCGTTCCAAATCAAACGTCTTTCTAGAAGCATCTTTCTTACGTATTGTACGATGTGGGTAATCGTATGATGTAAATATAATATCCTATCCTATTGATACTATAAATGCGAAAGTTTGTAATTATGGATGTATGTTTGTTAGCATTTCACGTCAAAAGTACTGAATGGATTTTAATGAAACTTTACAATAATATAGCTTATACATGAGAATAACACATAGGCCGCAATTTATAAAGATATTCTGTGAATTACAAGTCAAATCAACTACAATTAAGTAGGATATGCCGAGCTGGCGTCTGCGTTGCGCCCCCCGGCTCTCACCCCTAGCTTGCCTGCTTATCTTTTTTGTCTAGGTATTTTTTTTTCTTTTCTCTGTGGACGAAGATATAAGCTACTTTACATCTTAGAATTCCCACGAGGTGGATATTTACGAGAGAAAAACTTACCTGTTTACCAAAAATAACCTGAATCTGTTTATTCCCATATGACATTCCATAATTTATGAAAATTTGATATAACAAGGTTATAAAAATTCAACAAAAAGATGCTAGTATAGAAAAAACTGATCGAGAATTTTGCATTTATAATATACGTATATTGAAAACGCGGGATATTTCACACGTTCGAACTTTGAGCAATTTACGGCCGCTTTTAGCTGAGCACGGGGATGACGAAACTTATCGCGCCCATAAGATGTCAGCGGAGCAGTTGATAGAGTGTGAGGGTTCGGTGTCGTTCGGTCTAGATACGGCGTGATGCACGCTAATGGAGGCACGGGAACCAGACACGCAGCCACGCAGCCACGCGGCGTGTGTCAGAGGCCGCGCACACGGCCGACGCGCTCCAGACAGGCCGATTCTTGGTTCACATGTCGGTGAATGTCCATTTAAGACCCGTTTACAACCTTAAAACATTTTTCTGTAATACAGTCATAACGATCATTGTGTTCGCAGTGGTAAGCCCATAAATAATTACTGTACCTACAATTTATTTTTTACGCTTTGAAGCTACAAATAAAAATTGATATTTTGCTTCACATAGCTTATGTATATACTGTACACGTCGATGAAGGGCTATGCAAGTAATTAGAGTTCTAGTTTCTTTACAATCATCATTTTCCGTTGATACAATTAGTACTTGACTGTACACAATTCAAGAGCTTCATAGCAGCGTAAACTGTTTGACTTTTATAAACACCAGCGTGTGCGCGTATCGTAAGACGCTGAGCTATTTGTAGACAGGGATAAAGTATTCAGCATTATTTACGTGTTAGCGCTGAAACACTCGGACGAGTCATTTGACGCGCGACGCGCACCGGTGCGTTCGATCGGACGGCGTCGCTCGCTCGTTCGCACACCATTCGTCACGCCATTCGTTCGCTCGCTCCGATATTGATTTGTTGATGTGTTAAGTGCTAATTGTTTCGTTTGCGAATCCTAATGTTAATACGACTGTTTTGCAAAAATATGTAAGGAGGTGTGATATAGTACCATTTTTTTTTAAATTTAATAAATAACGACAGGGTCCGATGACGTTTTTTGTAGAACTGTCTCCAACAGTCGACTTAGATAGGATGATGGATCAATAAATTAGTTCAAAACGCTTGAAAAATTAACGTATTCTATTGAAAAATTAACGATGTTGGCCTTTCAAGGCTCTTAGATGTAGCATTTTGTATTTATATAAACGAATGCATTCAAAAGTATAAATTGTAAATAGATCAAAATTATTACAATGTCATTTTAAACGATTGCCAAAGATCTAGCGCCATGTTGTACTAGACGAGACAGCTAATAGTTATCTACGAGTTCTGAGTGTAATATACTTACACTTATTATATGTCGATATTAACTCACGAACTATTTACATATTTTTTTATATTATAGCTTTGTTACACCAATAATGATAATTGAAACCACACTCGATGACTGCGACCGGGGCAGCTCATATTATCAACAGTAAAAGGTACGAAGTACTTAGGACTACATCCGTGATCCCGCAGCGGAGGTCACGTCGGCGCGGTTCGAGACGCGAAGGTGATCCACTCGCTGGGCCAGCAACGAGCGCGTCGAGCAACGACAGAGCTCACCCGAATCTTTTATTACACGCCGATGTCCATTCAACTATAATTTAACACAAAGCGTTTGTTAATTTCAGCTGTTGCAAGCTGCAATTATTTTAGCTTTGATCGATAAGTGATGAAAATATGGGCAAATACTTTATTTGTTTAGTCCCTTTTCGCATGTTATCCAATTTAAACAAAGCAGGTCATCAGTTCATGGAGGAGAGTTTTTTTTATTTTATGCATTATGGCAAAGAGAAAAAATCGTATTACGGCAAAATGGAGAATCGTTTTATTCAAACGAGTGTTCACATAAATCGATGGGGATTTTGAAATTATAATTTGTGCGCTCCAGATCGCCGCGGGCGCCGCCCACGCGCGGGACGGCGCCGGATTTATTACATATTATTTGTCATTAGTAGGTACTATGCAGTTGAGAAAAAGAAATGGGATTTGTATCATTGGTGTACACTTACTTCGATCTGCCGATTTTGAACAGAAGCTATCGCGAGCGCCGGTCTGGTAATATTAATTGATTATCTGGTTTAAAATGCTTATGAATATTTTTGTATAATTTGTTTTATTAGCTAGACTACAAACAGAATTATTATATCTATTCAAATACATTCGTTCAATAACGTTCTTGTATTAATTTGTTCACGTAGTCGGAGAATACACTATTCTTTTATGATAAGTAGCAGACTAGCACACAGGCTGATGTTAAAAGATTATGGCAGCACGCGGACGTTTTAGGGCTTAAGAACCCTAAAAGTAGTTTGTAGGTCACATAATGACACCATACGTAAAAGTTTACAGTAAAAATAGCGCTTAAATTTAGCGCACAGTAATACAGTAAATTTAGCGCGTGTGATATTTAAACATCAAGTTACAAGCGGTTACGAATACGGTATCAAGAATTGGATGTATGTATGAATAAATTATATTAAAATCTCATATACAATAAATATTACTATGAACTCATCGAGCATCATATTATTTACAGTTTATAAAACACTCGCACAAAATTTAGTCTTGTGTACACTTATAGCACAATGTATGTATCGAACAGCCTACAAGTCTCCATTGAAGATGCGCTATTTAGTTACGGAAATAGACAAAGCAATAATAATAATAATATAGTGTAGGGGCGCACGCAACCAGTTGGACGGTTGCAGTGCTCGGCAGCAACAACGTGGGTATTAGCAACTGCGGGTTTGGCTTCGGCTTACTTTTGTTCGATGAATCGTTTTTATATTATCGATGTTGATTGGTTATTCGTTGTACTTACTGTGCAATTATTGATTTGTCTAGAGATGGAAAACCGTGGTTGACGGTTTGGAATGGTTGGTTGGTTTAAGAATCAATTATCCACATCCCCAATGTAAAAACTGGGTAGTTTATAAATCTGTATGCATCGCGCACCTTGTCGTACTGTAGGCCGTAGTCTTTGAGCTGCGTCTATGATTATAACGCCAGATGGGAGAGGTAGCGCTGGACAATAATTTAAGATGTTTAGATAGCATCTACAAGCCCCGCTCGGTGTGTCCAAGAATTCATGTGATCCCTCTTAGATCCGATCTCAGATATAGCAAGAGGTGATGTTACGAAAAATTATCCCATAACCTAAGCCAGTGCTGAATGAACTTCAGAATACCCCTCTCTGTATAACATAAGTCTATTTTGATAGGTATGTAACGATTTTAAGTTAAACATTGTTATAACTAAAATGTCGTAAAATGAAAGTAGATTCGTGCCACCTGAGAAGAAAAGAGTAATCATGACAGAATAAAATAATCTGTTATTTAGTTCACGGTTTAGTGGCGCGGTTGATGCCGAGCCCTGTCCATTGTCAAAGAAAATGATTCCTGGCTTGCATCCCGTGTTAGATGTACCTTTATTAATATTTATAAGCCTATTCTAATGTATCCGAAAGAATTATACCAATGGGACCGCGCGATAATGGCTTTATGTTAATCTCGATCGATTTTGCAAGTATCTCGTTTGCATAGTATTTATTGTACAAATAAATCAAGCTTATATTGTGTCTGAATTTATCTGCATTTTAGGTACATTTTTATACGGTTATCGAATGTAGAAAAAGGCGTCATTAATACATTTGTACAAATAATATCGTACACTAAATAGAATCTGTAACGTATGACGCACTGTGTACAAATGTGGAGGATGTACGACTAGTCTGTAAAAATAGAGATATTTGGCTCTCTGTGTTGTTGTGGTCTACCACGCAAGAGGCCGGGCGTGAAGATATACATGTATGTATATTTAAAACGTTTTTAAAAAGTGGTAGGTTATTAAATATCTTTTAACTACTTAAGGAGTTCTTTTAATTAGCAAAATTAAAAGGCCCCATCCATCAATCTGATGAAAACGCGACATGTGAGATGTCTATAACATTAAAATTCATTGCAACAATTATAAATTTGTTAAAATTCTCATTAAAATCTTGTCGATTTTACGCTTCGATCGATAATCATTATAACGATTCTATGCCATTTATTTCAAGTAAACGTGTACACGTGTAATCGATTTCCATTTTGAAAGTTATGAAAGTAAATTCATTTAGGGGCGGGCAGAGATCACTGGCGACCGACTGAGAATAAATTAAACTTGTCTTATTTGGAGGTCGAATACAGAACACGGAATATTAAATTATTAAACGTGTAATCTTACACACGTACGGTCAGTTTGCATGGCGTAAAACAATTTGTATGTCAACTTTTTACGGCATTATTATTAACGATAAATTACAACTGTGTAACACGAACCATTGAAACTTGTTTCAATACGGCGTCGGTTGAAATGTTATTCGATTTTCAAATGACTGGCAGCCATTTAAGTTTTATTGTAGGGGGCGGGAATGTTCCCGAACCTGTCTTGAAATTGGAGCGGCCGAGGCGCTTGCTCGACCACCTCGTCGGCAGCAGATCTCAGAGATAACGATTAGTTGCAAAAATACGCTTCAGCCGTAAAGTCTTAACCCACCCTGAGGTGACACAACATGTGGCATATGAAATGTACATATTTAGCAATAAGTACATATTGTTTTTATTAATGTACATAAGAATTTTTATATGTATGATGTGTTATACTTAATTTAAAGTTATTTATTCGTACACCGAACGCAGATTATGTCCAGCCCGCGCATTGCCGATAATTTAATACTCGTGGTGCGAAGTACTTAACAAAGGGACGCAAGGGTGCGCGTACACTGCACACTTCTCTAAATAAAGATCATGATGTCATATTGATTTGTGTTTATTCATTCACTTGGTTCGGTGTGAACGTATTTCATACAAAATACATCTTATGTTAATTACACAATAGGGAATAAATCAGGTAAAATGCGCGTATGCTTGTATAAGTCTCGATATATGTACATACTCGTATCTACTTCAATAAAACAGCAACTTAGCTAATAAAAATTAAACGTTATTCCACAATCGTTCAATAAATACCTTAACAAGAAGTTATTTATTTTAATAATAAATGTAATCGATCAAGTAAAATTCTTCACATAGCGTTAATTATTAATTAAAGATCCTATTAAATATACAATTTTTAGAGTAATGAGCAAGACAGCAAGAATTGTAGAAAACTTGTTCATTATCAGCAGTATCATTCTTTTTTCATTTCAGTCAAATTTGGCACACATTGATGCAAGTGATATTGACCCTGAATTTCATAGTTCTCAGTGTACCAATATGTCTAGTTTCGTTCGCGCTCCGTTCGCTCGTTGTTTGTGAGCTCCGCTTGAAGTTATTCGTAATTACATCGGCACCCGCTGCCGCCCTCCTATTTATAGCCACACGTAAGCCCGTGCCTGGCCCTAATTAAATTCGTTCAAAATCGAGTTTTAATCGAACCTGAGACTCGTTGTGTTCGATAAATGACTAATGTTTTCCCTGACCTCAGCTCAATTTAATGTTGCCGAGTTGCATCACGCTCCAGGCCTACCATTGCTTTTTCGAGAGGTCAATAGACACTTTAAAATTTCAATTTCTAGGCGGGGCTTTGCGTATAATTGTATTGCGTAAGGTAACCTTTGAAATACAAGCTTTTGCGTTTATAATCTTATAATAAGTATGTTTTATCGTAAATACTGCCAACATATCTCTACGAGGAGGTTTCGGTATGGAATACTCAATTTCTATCAACAGTTCCTGCCTCATTAGTCTTAATATTCACTGCCTTTTAATTTAAAATTGAATTATTATTTGGGATACTGTAATTAATCAATACCATTAAAATAGAATAGCATATTTAACTGATTAAGCCCTTGAACACCACTCACGTATAGTATACAAATCGCCGATAGATAAATTCACAGTAATTGAGGACAGGCGATAACTTAATAATATTTTCTTGTGATGTTAATATATGAGTAGGTGATTTTAGTTTCGTTTCGGCGCACCTTACAGGACATTTTTATGAATCCCAAGAAGAGCAACCTGCACATTTTGGAATTCGATGTTTTCCTTCACAGTTGTAGCAAGTGTAATTTAACTTTTTTAAACCCGCTTTTAGTAAAATGGTGCGCGCCAGAATTTAATTCTGGGTTCCCGGAGTGAGAGATTGAATTTCAAACCACTAGGATGTTATTGTGCACATCGTATTTAAATATTATGGACTAAAATAGTATCCCATGCTTTTAAAGCATTTAGCGGTAGCGATCTTTCTTACTGTACTTACTGTACAAATATCAATATATAAGGCTATTTATTATTTGTAGAATCATTCT
>DWEI01003268.1:0-13049 GCA_018245875.1 Mysoria ambigua | reverse complement strand
CCGCGGTCCTGATGTTAAGTTCGGATCAGTTCTATATATACTGTGATTCTGCGGAACTTCGATAGCGCGTTTCAGGATGCGTATTCTGATTGGCCAGTCTAGTGTATAATGCTCGGTGCGTCTGGTGTTCTGCGTGTTCAGTATTTCATGTAAGGCGCGCACTCACATTACTGTAGCAATCGCGCGCCGCTACAAGATCATCCATCCTATCAGATACTATTCCGATACAATGAACGGCTACGCGTTAGATTCCAATGGCAATATCTACATATTATAGCCTAGAAAAATTCGTCATGTAAAGACCGTCACTTTTTGAATTCGAATGCGAATATTTGCTATTGACATTCGCGAATGCGAAAGTGAATGCGAATATTTAGTTTTTTTTCTTCAGAAAATTTCATAGAAGACTTTGTTTTACTTTTTAGTGTTCATGGTGTAAGGAAAATTTAATTGTTAGGCTTCATTGCTTGAAATTAAGGAAATAAATGAATTATACTACAGATAACCTGCAAATTGATAATACATATACACTGAACAAAAAAAATATAGTTTAATAATGTTTAATAATCTCGATGTTTTTATATAAATTAATGCAAAGAGATTATCTGTTTCTCGTTTTTGCGACGTAACTCAAGCACTCAGGTCATTGACAAAATGTGTTGGGAGGGATAGTGGGATCGACTAACGGTCATCCGTCGCTCCATGGTCATTATTGAATAAAAAGTTGAGAACCGTACGACAAGTGTCAAGTTTGACGGCCAGTGGAGACTCGAATAGAACTCCCGTATTGAAAATCACGATAGGCATAATGATAATCATTTGCTGGTTGTATATTTGGTAGATTTCTTTGAAATTTAATATTCGCTCATTTTTTCAGGTATGTTTCGTTTGTATTATAAATATTAGAAATGATAACGTGTATTAAATAGATTGTTTATGTTATTTTTAAAGTACATTGTTAAAACTCCTCAGCGTCTAAGAACATTTAGTTAATGGAATATTGTTTTGCGACACATAAGCACATACAACTGTTTTACTCAATTTGGCTGCCTCGTTGGTCTTGTTCGATTCCCTGGTTTAACACTAAAAAAAAATCGATTTTCTAGCAGTGGTTCGGAGTCTGGATATCTGCCCGATGCATGGCAGTAGGCTCACCACCTATTACATAGTGGGACGTAAACGTAACCCGTGAAACGTGGGAGTGTTCTGCCTACTTGTTCAGGGATTACAGGCGTGAAGTTACGTTTTTACTTAATATACGCCTTGAATATTTAGATCAATATTAACAATTCACGAGTTTATTTGTTTTACAATTTAAAATATTAAAATATCCTATTTTAAATGGACAATACCATATGTGTACATTGCCTATATATTACGTATACAAGGAAAAGATTGGCAACATGGCGGAATCTTTGTGACTCTACTTTGTGCGATGATTATTTGTACCAGTTTCGACGTACACTCAACGTGATATGTTCTGTCTCTTTTGTGAGCAAAATAATTTTTTGACACAGTATTCACGTACATACTAATGTTTTTTATATCAAAGTCAGAACTTATAACGAACACAATTTAAACGATAATAAGCATCCGTAGAGCGTTTTCTTTGCATGACTGTAATAATAACTGTTACTATAAAATTTGATATTTATGGGCAAGTACAATGACATTCGGTAGAGTCCATTGTCAGGAACTGAGTATGCTTTTACTTGGCGCTAGGTGGCGCTGTTTGTGTGAGACTAAGTATAATTGTCGTTGAAATGTTTGTATAAAATAATGCTGTAAAATCATGTGTCCAGATGACTCTCGAAATCCACATTCCGTTAATAATACCTTTTAAACAAATCGGAATTTTATCATTTTAGTGTTGACATATTTTCCTACAAAACAATTTTTATATATAAATATGCCAACTAACATGAAAAGTATAAGTAATACTGATCATTATTAGTACATTTTTAGTGTAATTTACATTCAATAGCCAGGTAGTAAAGTAAATTCTAGAACAATGAAGTAGGCGAGCCACTACGGAGCCAGTCGATGGCACATTCGTGTTAATATTGAATAGTCACGTGACCGTACCACATCGCGGAGCGCGGCGCGGCGACAATGCGTTCCAGCTGAAACGTCCGCCGCGTGGAAGGGGAGGTTGTGGGAGGTCACGCCTGCGTTCGGGCGGTTCCGTCTGCGTTCGGCCGGTTCCGCCGGCGCTCGGGGCGCCACACAGCGGCGACGCGCGCGAAGCGACCTCTTGCGTGCGCCGCACAACCGTCGAGTTAGCCCGACAACCACGCTGCGGACTCTGCCGCCTCTCGCACTGCCATCATAATTATATCGTTCCTGGGCCCTCGCCTCTAGAACCACGACGCGGTCTACACCGTTAACGCACCCCAATCGCAACATATACCGAATTACGTCTGGGTTCTGATATAAAACGTGCATAACGTATTACGAATGAGTCGAGTGTTCATTTAATCGATCGACTGCATTAAAAAGTTAAAACTGTTATTGTACGACCGTTTTTTTGCAGATTTTGTTGCGCTATAACAATTCCAGAGCTTTACTATAAAATATATTTGTAACAAGTGATCGGACACAGCTTGCGCGTACCGTACATACAAGTCCCGCGCCGCCGTCCTGTGCTTAGTTGATTCAGTGAACAGTGCGTCAGTTCTGAAGAGGTGTTTTTTTATAGTTGGTTCGGTTGCGTGCTTAAGGAATTACCATTTGTTTTATTTGTTTTTGGCTTTTGTTTGCTATTCTTGTGAGAAAGCGCGATCCATGCTTGGAGTTATGACTACCATGGTATGGTTTCCTTTGTCTACCGTTATGTACTTCTTATACTTCATAGTAAAGAACTTCAGCTTGTCGACAATGTCACGCCGAGTTGTATCATTCACGTTAAATTATTGTACCTTGTCCGCCAAGTTACGTAAATTCATTTACATAAGCCCATACGCTAATGTCACGAGTCTTTGTATTTGTACATTTTGAAAGACTGTACTCTAGCTATTTTGTATACATCAATGCAGTTTTAGGCAATGTAGAGTGCTGTAGAGCTGTGTAGTTTCCATTAATATAGTATTGATGATTTTATTAAATTTATGTCATTTGTCTCTCATTTGCTGTGCCATTTCCCGATAGACTCTCGCACGTGTTACAGCAATAGAGCTACTTAGGTAAATACACTCCTGCCGACGTAAGATTGCAATGTTGCCGCACGGTGCCACCAGTCACAAGATCCGCTTCCAAACGCTATAATTGACCTCACCACCTATTGTTACTACGAGCAATCGATATCCGAACATAACACAGCCTTCGATACAAATAACTTATACAATACAACCGGTATATTCGAGCAAATTCCAAATTCGAAAATCGAAAACTCACGAGCGTTTAAATTTTGTAACGTTCGTTTGTCCCAATTAGAATTTATCAATCGGACTTTTGTAGGAACCAATGAACGACAGTTTGATTGTAGTTGTAGATCGTGACGTAAAAACCCTCAAGAGCCCCTCCCAGATCCGCGCCCCGAAAATGAGCCAACTGGAATCCACACGAGCCTCGAGCCGCTTTCTATCGCATTCGTACCGCATTTCAGCTGTGACTTTGCCATGAAAACGTTAACACAATCAGCTTACAGTGGCTACATCGTTCATCATTACTCACATGACTTATTAAATTATTAAATAATGTAATTTTATGTACACATATGTATGTCCGTTACTTTGTTATTTTCGTTTGTGTAGACGTCGGGAAGCGCGGTTGACGCTTTCATGTCAGCGGCGCGCAAAAAAAAAATACTTCGCCGTGCTAATGTATGAACGCCTCGGATTCGCTAACACACGCCTCCTTGAATATTCATCGCCGTTTGAATTTTCAATAGCGTCGTAGAACAATGTTATAGCCGTGGCGACGTGTTACGTAAACACCTATGTATGTAGCAAGCGTTTTTAAATGCTGTACATGCATACATAAATACATACACATACACACACACACACACTCACTCGTACACACAAAGGTACGTATACGTTAAAGCGTTGAACGTGTAAAGTCAATGAAATGTGAATTTAACGCGATAAATATTTCGTAATTCTGCACGAATACTTACATTTTCTTAACCGACATGTTAAGTAACATAATTTATAAAACAGGTTTCATTGTTAAAGAAAACGATCATAGTCTTCTAAAGCATGCATGCACATAACTGTGAAAAGAAATATTTCGCTTCGAATGTTCCAACGTTCTGTTCTTACGTAAGCGTAATGAATTATAATAACGAAAAAGCACGTAACATCGCGCCTGTAATCCGCGAAGAGGTAGCGGAGTGTTGTACGCTCCCACGGTCCACCAGGTACGTCGCATTATGGAATAGATGGCCAGTCCATTGCCATACACCTTGACGTATCCTGACCCCGGGTCAGCATTGGTTCACTAACCTGGAAAAATACAATTATGCCGGACACGAGGCCTAGCCCGGGATCTCTCGTTGGCCGTAACGATAATATCAATGCTAAAATTAAAAATAATAGTATGAGAATACGGAAAAACGCCACTAAGTCACGTTGACTGCAATGTGGGGGTTTGGTTGCGGGCTAATCTTCATGTTGTTTACAGTGGCGTCCGCGCGCCACGCCGGCTGCGTAATACGACTGCTCACAAACTAATATTATTTATGAGGTCCAATAATAAAATTATTTTTTCCGTTCATTTCGTTCAATTTGTAAATAAATTTCACCTGCCCTTGAACAACCACATTTTATTAACTGAAAAACAATTGCGCTTAAATTATCAACGTGTATTCCTAAAAACGCAATATTACTCAAATTATGCTCAATAATAAAAGAGTTTTTTTGTATTTAATTAATCATATTTAGGTACGTTTCGATTGTGAACATTGCATTTAATTATATGAATTTAATTATATTAGGTGCGTCACAATTGTAAAACTTGCTTAGTGCAGATATAATTGACGAATAAATATAACAAGACTTGAAGAGAAGTCAGGTATATAGCTACGAGAAATATAGCAAGTGTAGTGCATATCCGAGTAAGGTGAAGTATAAAGCCGTTCATGTTAAACAGGTTGGAGCAAAAAACGATGAATAGGCCGGCTGCCCGTTGACACACTGTTGAATAAGCCACGGCCTCATTCCCCGCTTTCAACCCCCTTTCAACCCGTCGCAGGTCGGTGCTTATTCAGCGCACACTAAATATACATGCCTATTCTACATCTCGATCGACCCCGTCTTAACGAATAATTCGCACCTGTTGCATTCCTAGACAATTTTCTTTTTCAAAATTGTATACCAATAATTTCTAAGAAATAGCAAACAATTTTTGTTCGGTTGCATCTTAAAATTTTACTGCGGCATTATCCTACTTCCGATTAGTATAGAAAATCCTTTAGCATAACGTAGGTTTCATTCGGTAAAAAATCGCTATTAGACCCTTAGAGACACTGTACCGGTCGAGGACTGACATACCCCATCCTTACTTCCTCACCACTGAGTTTTAGTGACGTAATGCCCAACCGTACTTATGTCTGAGACAAAATGATGCAAAACCATACCATAGTATACATACCGAGGTTAATGTTATAGATGTTACTTTAAACGTTGCCTTGTGCCAACTGCCTGAACGTAAAAGCGTCGACATATCGAACTCAGAGGGACCAGTGGAGATAAAACCCGCATCTATGCAAAACACGGCAATCGCACTGCTGGAGTCGGCGTCGGCGTACGAGCGGGCCGTGCTGGAATGTGAGCACCTGGAGGCGTCCGAGCACGGAGGGTTTCGGTGAGAGCGTTGGTGCGGCAGCGGCATGGAGGAGCGCGGGCACCCCGACGTGCCGCTGATCGTGACGCCGCCGTGCGCGGGCGGCCGCGACGGCGCGGGCGGCGCGGCGCTCACCGGCTCGCGGCGCGCGGCGTCCGCGCGCGGCTCCCGCGACGACCCGCCGCCCGCCGGCCACTCCACCTGGCGCTCCTCCGTGCGAGTCCACGACACCGGATTTCGCGGCTCGCGCAAGAGCATCGTGCGTCTCGAACCGCCCTGTAACGGACTCAACGGGCTGCCCGCCATTGGCAAGGAGGTAATTCACGAGACCCTCGCTGGTTTGTCTTCTGATACGGTCTTCCGATTAAGTTTCCTTCACTCATCTGTGTGTGTGTGTGTGTGTCTACATTTACAAAAGTTAAGTAAATGTCGTGATTTTTTTTATCGTTGTATCCCATTCTGTCACAAAGCTTCAGCTTGATGGTCTGTGTCTATATACCTTGTTTGCTGCAATGTTTTTGGGGCCGCTTGGAGAACTATTAACATTATTTTAAAATACATTCACCACCCTGACAAGTCTGAAACGATGAAAATAATAAAACTCAGTTGTATGTGATCAATCATATCAATGACGTATTTTAATTGCGAACTACAGTTAAAATACTCCTTATATTTTAAATATTACAAGATATAAAACTCTTGAATAACATTGTTTATTACCAAGAAGCTTTTACTTTTGTAAATTTAATCATAATTTCTTGTTATTTTTACCGCAAAGTCGTTCAATGGAGGGCAGAACAAGAGCGGCCAGATGAAAGGGAAGGCTAAGTTAAATAACAGTATTTAATACGTAGGCATGTATATTTCATTTGAATTTAATAAACATATATATTCTTACACACAAGCAAATAAACGCCATATCACACTAGAACTAACATTAAATATCAAAGCTAGATGTTCGACTATGATTATTCTATTATTTACGTTAGAATTATCTTTAGTACAGTAAAATAATGCGCCAAAATCGATCTTGTTATACCACGATATCATACAAACTTAATGTATATACCATCGCATACGGATACGATTATACCGTCAACCTGATGGCATTACGTGGTTTTGCGATGTATGTTACGTTCCGAACGACCTGTATGCTAAATATGCATGCTGGTCGTTAAAGTTTTTTCACTCAAAATACACTGATTTATTAAACGCTTCTCGTACATATATGTACGTCACATGATGTTATAATTAATGATAATTATTTAATGTTCACTTAAATAGTAATAATAATTTTATTGACAATATCCTTCGTTACATTGAAAATATGTACAGACGTGGCTCCCAGAAAAGCGTGATTTGTAGCCTCGGGAGTCATCTCCTTAGCTATTTATAGTTATATAATATACAACACACATCTCTAACAAATGAAATGGGAAAAATCGGTACATACAAAATATTAGCGCGTCGTAATTTTGCATCCAAATAAATGTTTTCATTTATCCATTTTAAACACTAGTGTATTTATATCGAAATATGTATTTCGTAATTTTACATTATAAAATTAAATACATTTCTGTGCAAAGAGAAACTATATAAAAATGTACAATCTGTTGTGTGTATTACCTCGTTACGGCGTAGGCATCTCGCTACGAACATTTATTGATATTCTTATTTGAATAATATCCGCTTCAAGTCAACAAAAATTTATCCTACGCAATTTCGGTTATAATCGGTTATTATCTATAGCAAACGTTCTTAAATTATATTTTACAATCTACATATAAATGTTAAGAACAGGCTTACGCTGGACAAATTCTTAACGTTTCTAGGCTTTGGAAATCCAGTTGAACGGTTTCTTGTTTCTATATCAATTGTTCAATTCTTCTCGAGGTCAGAATAAAAACTTCTGAAAAATTCGCAGAGATAAACTGTATCGTTGCCGATGTGATCTAAAGTAAGGCTATGAAAGTACCGCTTTTCGGGGTTAACGCTGTGAGCCTTAGCTTTTAAAGGATCGCAGTAATGGATTGTGGCTATACTTAAATATTGTTGGAGATTTCGGACGGATCTAATATAATGCTGCTTTCGCGAACTTGTTTTTTCGCCTTTCTTGGAAACAACGGGCATTGTAACAGAACGGTGCCAAGTGATCATCAATTAATTCATCTGAAATGTGCTTGTTTCCGCGATACGGCCTTAACGAAAGCGCGGATGCGAAAAAAATAATGAGACCGATTACGCATGCCTATAAAAACCTATTGACCATTGCATTGGAGATTCCTAGATAATATGTGAATGGAAATTGACCCTAGTAAGGTATTTACCTCCTTGGCCGTCCGGACAAGAAACGTTAAGGGCTCATTGCACCATTTTCCATAACAGTACTGTGCTTAATCACCGTGCTATTATGGGAGCACGGTTTGTATCTAACGAACGACTGAATTGTGTATCGGTGCCATGGATTCATTCAAGCACGCTTTTTCAGGACAGCTTGACTACTTTTTGCCTTACCCGAGGTTTTTCTTCTTAAGCTCTAGTACACTCCGACTCAGTAACAGTGATAAATGATCACTGTTTCATAAATCCAATTGCTTAATCATCAATAACCTTGTGCACCTTATTCTATAGAAACACTTAAACCTTAGGGGTCCAAGTGCCGTACTAAAAGCCTGATGGTATGGCTCAATCAATCCTGGTAATTTGGAACGAAATGAAAATACGAATAGCCCTAAGAATGCTAGTACGTATGCACTATGTGCATCGTGGTAAAGTTTAAGAGGACGAAGACCAAGATATACCACGAAGATGAAGATATATACACCACGCTTCTTAATATTTACCGATAAATAAGCGTCTTCAATAGTAACTGATGAAATCAAAAATCGTCATTCTGAAGACTGAAGTGTCCAACGGAGCGTAGCAGGTGTGACGCCGTCGTTGCACAGACAGAAAAACAAACTGACAATAAACAAACACTTCACTTAAAGACATGTCGTTTAGATTGACCAATTTTCCTTAAACTGATATAATTGATATACTTTTGCCCGCTCCAAACCATTTCTGGTGCAATTTTTTGTGTAATGAAATGTATATTAGTGGAAACTTAGTGGATGTATGTATTTTTTGCTTAGGATTTTTTTTCTATGTACATGAATATTGTATGTTTTCAAAATAAAATAACACAGTGTAAGTACTGTTGTAATAAGGATATATCGTGGTTTACTTTATTAATTATAAAGGTAGACTTTTTTACTTTTGTATTGATTATAGTACCTACTTGTAGGTATTTTTCTATTCAATTTACTATTTTAATCTCTTTTCGCTTTAATGAAAATTCAATTAATTTTAAAATTTAATTTGTATTGACTATATTACACTACATATTACCTAATGTAAAATATGACAATTTATTGGCTATTAATATTGCAACTTTGTGGCAGGCGCACTCCTTTAATACTTTACTCAAAGGCAAACTTAAGCTAACTGTTTCAATACACGCATATCGAAAATATTTTACGATACCCGTTGGAAACTATCTGTACTTCGACGGATCTTAATTTCTTGTCAACTGGTGATAACTTTATCACTCACCTGGAATACGGTATACGCCATATTATACGGCACTACGTCATCACCTGTAATGACAATGCGAATCGTGTTCACTAACCATTATAACGCAAGACGCTGAATTATCGCAATTTAAATTGACATTTGCTCGTCATTTTATATCAAGTTTAGTTATCAAAGCTAGATTATATGCTTGATTTAATAAACCATGATCAATTCCCACGTTTGCCACCAATTGTCACTGCAATGGATGAAGAAATAGTGATAGTTCGTAGCATAACGGTATCAAGAGTGTATGCACCGCGTCGCTCCGCCGAGCTATAATGTGTGTGTATTATATAATAAAATATGTTGGCTCATTACACACATGTAACGCTTATTTTAAGCACGAACACAACATTAAAATACGTGTACAACTATATCCGTTATGTAATAAGAATTATTATAAAAGGCTTATATATAGCACCGAACAATATATTGATATAGATCTGTAACATTTCACTATTCACCGATATCTATGTGTGCAGTTAAGGAATATTTTTAGCTGTTTTCACACCTGTACAGCTTCCGCAAGTTGTCTGTATAAAAGTCAGAAATTAATGACCCGATGTCCTTTAGAAAATAATGAATCCAACATTATTGACACAGTAAAAACTTTGAGCGATGAACACAATGAACCCGAAAAAAAACTCATTGTTCCTATAAGTTTTAACAAGACTTTCATGTTAATTACATATTTTAAAAATTCACATAAACTCAATCATTTGACCGACATCATTCGCTACGTCACAGCGGTAGAATGACACTTTATCAAAGCTTAAATATAGTTTTACAAGGCGAATTAGCTTCTGACGATAAAATAATCGCTGCTTGCAACGCTATTGTTTCATTAGAATTTGTAATTTTCTAGATTTTTCTTTTAACACTTCGTAGTGTTACCGTACTTAATCAGTTGTACGAGTGTAATGTTTTGAGTTTGAATGTACTGCAATTAAAGTTCGATGTGAAAGAATCAAGTTTAACGCCATATAATGCCGATATTCCTGACTTGTGAATTGTTTATATCAAAAAATGTGTCAAGAGTTGTGCCTCACACGCAGTGTTACTTACGTTGAGCTTGTTCTTTAAAACTATTGGTAATATTTTTCCTCTTTCAATTGACATTCTTCTTACTGTGAATCAAAAAACTGTACTGTAAATAGCACTTCTTAGGATAAAATGTACATGACAAATGTAATTTATACATGAAGCGCCTCGTTGTCCGCAGGTTCTGTCCCTGGGTGCGACAGGAGGCCACAAAGGCACCACGCAACCATCCCACCCCTGCACAATCCTCCACCATTCTCCTTATAAGGTACGTATGAAGTGGACGAAATGTTAACATTCGTACACTAACCTTGGGAATACAATAGTGAAGTAAGGTTTGTTGGCTCTACATTGGGTTCTGAAGGACTTGGTGACGTACGCATTTTTATGGAATATAGATAACTGTTAGCGCGAATTGTAGCTATCTAAACTAAATCCTATAAGGCTCTCTAAGGTGAATTAGCCAGCCCACGCTTGGTCAGCGTGGCAGACGATAGTCTTAACCTTTTCATTATGAGAGGAAACCCATGCTCCAGCACTGGAACTACAAAAGGGTCGAAACAAAAATACTAAATCATAGAAGAACAAGTTAAGGTAGGTAATGGTAGTGAATTTAGGCTGTTATTTCAATGAATGCTGTCCCATGTCGTTGCAGCGAATTTGACAGCTTGCACCGTAGCAACAGAGTTTAGTCGTGTCGTGTTCAAAAAAGACGATGTTGAATGTTCGTTTTGTGTACACGCCTCGCCGCCACCCGCACATAAAAGCAGCATATTCCGTGACGTCGCGGCAGGAAGCCGCAATGAAACTTTAAATATTCAATGCGCTTTTATGGAATTGGTTAATAACATAATATTGCTCAGTAAAAATGACCTCGCAATGACCTCGCTAATTCTCGGCACGCCAAAGCGAAAACTGTTTTTAAATGCTATTAATTTACATAGAAACGATTGTATCGGATATTGTACGTTTTACTTGTCCTGATACATGTCTATGGATTCCATTTGATTTATTTGGAAATCACATTATTTTCATGTCTCTTTCAGGCCGCTTGGGATTGGTTGATTTTGATATTGGTCATCTATACTGCAATATTCACGCCCTACGTGGCAGCCTTCCAGCTGAATGAGCCCGACTTTGATAAGCGTTCGCGTGGCTTCGGACAAGATCCCATTGTTGTTATCGACATGATTGGTAAACAAGATCAGCTCACGGACAATTAATTCATCTCGCCGTCAACGAATATCTAACAGAGATTTTCTTTTCCAGTGGACGTCACATTCATAATAGATATCTTGATAAATTTCCGAACGACGTACGTGAACGCCGCGGACGAGGTGGAATCGGACCCGGCCAAGATCGCCATGCACTACTTGCGCGGCTGGTTCGTGATCGACCTGGTCGCCGCCATACCATTCGACCTGCTCCTCTTCGGCACCGACACTGACGAAGTGAGCTGCCATCAATAGCAAACGAAACCGCATCACGTTCCCATACCACACGACACACGAACACTAGATCTAGACTGAAAATTTATATGCCTGACCTTTTAGTAACTATTAGACGCCAGGCGATCAGTTGTCCGAAATGTACCGAAAACATTGCGATTGACCACGGTCACAGTTATATCACTGACGCCACTCACCATACCTCCATGTCGCAATACAGAACACGATCGTGACTCAATCTTTCAGACTAATAAATGGTTTACATTAATGCATATTCGAGTGGCAAAGAGCGACTCACTCCGTTCAGAGTTTAGAGAACGTAGAAATAGGACGGTATAGAGGCGAACTAGGTCAAGTTACATTTTCACGAGGGCCACTATGAGAGGAAGAAAATATATGAATGCGTACAGACTGTCTTTGGAGCGTTTTAATATTTTAAGTTCGTACCGTTCAATGGACTAATGTCAAAAAAATATTTTCGGACAAATGAAGCACTGGATCTATTCTAGAATTCACGTACAGTAGTGTAATGAAGTTATTGCAACTGTCACATTTAAACATGTTTTTACACAAATTAAATAATTTAATTAAACTCTTACCTATAAATGCCGATCACAACGAAGCCCCATATTAAATTACAGTCCAATTGGCTTTTAAATTTATTAATTTTTTAATACTATCGACCGGTCACTAGTCACTTGTCAGTATTATTTCTGTATATCGATGTTCATTTCGCATTATTTTTGTTTTACATAAATTAAAAAATGTGAGGTGCTATGTACAGAATAGTTTATGTGATAAAATACAATTGTGTTCATTTAGCTCATTTGTTTGTTTCGTTTGAGAGTCTAAACGCTATGAGCAGAGCCCAAGGTGGGTGCGTATTGAATTTGTAATACCATTTCTTGTTACAGCAGGGGCTGGAAAGTGATGAGGTATACCATCTTTGTGAACTATTTTTATGTTGCTGCCACTCTATTATATATTTTTAGTTGACATAATTTGAATAAAAAATTGTTTTCCACTAGCCGTAATACCACCATATAATTGAATGCGTTAATGGAAGATATGGACGCTTCCCATAAGCAATAATATACTTTTTAAATTTTACACAGTACCGAACATCCAAGTTGCTCACCCGCTGATCACTAGCTTGGCCAC
>DWEI01003267.1:0-13049 GCA_018245875.1 Mysoria ambigua | reverse complement strand
CCACGACGTAAAACTTTATGATTTAATGATTTCCACGCGAGCGAAGCCGCGAGCACTTCTAGTTTTATTATATGTATGGACGTGCAAACTAAACAGTACTCCCTGAAAGAAGGATATTGTACGAGTGCATAGAACATATGAGTCATCTGGGATTATTAATTCTTTTTTATTTTGGTTTTGGTCTTTTGCATACTACTATTAGAGTAGATTATTTGTATTAAGATATGAAAAAAAAACTTAAGTTCACGTCACGCCTGTATTCCCCGAAGAGGTAGGCAGAGGAATGTATAATACGTTTCACCAGCGAGTCTTTTGCCATATATCGAGGACATATCCAAACTCCGAAACACTACTAGAAAATCTACATTAGAAAAATTTTGCAGTGTCCGACCCCGGAATCGAACTCGACACCTCTCGATCAGCAATCGCATTAGCAACCAACACGACCACGATGAGGCAGTATTTCAACATATAATACGGATTGGAAATAAACATTATTGATCTATTTTACGTTTCGGCTGTTGGATACGGAGCTCTTTTCAAAATAAGAATGTTCGTGCCGTTAAGGGCGTGGTCTGCCAGGCTGGGCGAGTTGGCAGAGAAAATTGTGGCAGAATTATTTTTATATTTTGTTAAAAGATCCATGACACTCAGTCAAATACATTTTTGTATAGTTTGTTACGATCTCGCAATGTCGTTCTCTGCGCCGCTCCATCGCACCGTCCGCTGGGTCGATCACGCCAGGCTGACTCGGTGTCGTGGCTGGAGCACACACCGCTCGCTGAACATATTGCAACACGTCATCTTGCAATATGCATGTCGTAGACGGAGCGTTTCCCACACGGACCGTGAGCCGCGTGCTATTGTGGATGTCGCGTTTGTGTGACCCGAGGACGCATTGTAACGGACGTGCCCCGGCTTGCAACATTGGAGCCGAGAGCGGATCTCGTCTGCCGATTGATTAATGAGGTGTATGGCGGGCAGGTGGCGCAACGGTTGGATCGGTTTCTTTGTTTATCGGCCCATTGTGGTGCGAGTGAGGCTTAGCTAATCCGTCGTGATGGGTTTGCTCGTTTTGATTACCACCGTTCATTATGTCTTGTAACTTTGGTTAATTTCGTCGGGAATTACAGACGTGATGTTACTACGGTTAATTTTGGTTGATTTTCTTTTGATAACAACCGGGGGCTTATCTTTCATTCACAAATACGATTTTGACGATACGAATTTATTTATTTAGGTTTTGTTATTTTCGTGATACAATTACATATTGGTTTAAATTATTTTATCGTGGTAGTCTGATCAGTTTTGAAGATATTTGGATTGCAAGATTGTGCTATCCATCCATTAACTTTAAAAGATTCATTTATAGGTCTGACCTAATCTGCCCCGCTCTTCGAGGTGCTGCGCCTTCTGAATCCAGATTTATCTCGCTGTGTTCTTGAGGTCATCGAACCACCTGGTGCAGGGCCGACCTACACTCTTTTAACCATGACGTACGTGGTTGCAGCTCGATGATCTTACATCCCCATTGTTTGTCGGTCGTTCCAGCGATGTGGCGTACACAGTGCAGTGGAAACCTGAATTCTAAGCTCCTAGACTATCATTGTTAGTAAATGTACTAAACGTCGACTAACTAAATGCAAGACAATAATTAAAGCGGACTGAAAGAGAGTGCAAGGATTCAACGAAAATTGCGTTGTATTTATGTTGTGTTGAATTATACAGTTAATTTGGTAAGAAGTTCCAGTAAGGAAACCGATTACCACAAGCCACGGATGCAAATGGAACTGTGATTGGGTAACAATCCAGTAGACACGCAGCGTCTTAGTGAACGTTGTGATAGTTCGGCGTGCTCCTGGCTAATGCGAATTTTCCAAAATATTAATGTTTCCACGTGATCTCCTCGCATTGAGCCGTTTGTTCCTACTCCTTGTTCCCAGTTCCTAATGTAACTTAGTACGATTCTTTTTTCACTTGACCGTTTGAATATTGCAATATTTTAATCATTTGCATTATTGTTTGCTCCATTTTATATATGTTTTACTGTGTTATTCAAAGTGTAATATATGTAACATGTATATGTATTTTTATATTATATTGAAGTGATAAACATGTAAAAAAAAAACGTAACTTCACGCCTGTAATCCCCGAAGGGGTAGGCAGAGGAATGCAGAACATTCCCACGGTTCACTGGTTACGTTTACGTCCCACTATGTAATAGGTGGTGAGCCTATTGCCAGGCATCGGGCACATATCCAGAATCCGAACCACTACTAGAAAACCTAAATTTGAAAATTTTGTAGTGTTCGGCACGGGAATCGAACCCGGGACCTTCCGATCGGCAGTCGCCCTGCAACCAACACGACCAACGAGGCAGTCATGATAAACACGTATTTTTTTAAAATAAAGTTTTACTTATTTTTATACTATTATCTTATAACATGGTCCTTGAAAATTACTATCATCATCATCATCATCATCATCATCAGCCTATTCTCGTCCACTGCTGGACATAGGCCTCTACTAAAAATTACTACAACGAATTATTATTAACTTATGATTCATCATGCCTACTTCTTTTAAAGGAAGTTATCGAAATTTGAATCACATTAATATTCCAATTAACATTTACGTGTAACGATACGTTCCCAAAGCGAAAAAACCTCAAAATCCGTTTAATTGCAATAGCTCGCTTATCATGAATCTGGTTCCAAGCGAAATGCTCGACAAATACATCAAATGCTTGGCAAATGTAGCGGTAATTTATTAATTTGTCGTGTGAACACGCTAACGAGTGATGTGACGCGCGAGAGCCGCCCGCTGCCCTGGATCCCACACGGCCGCACGGTCGTAATAAACGTGACAAAATACTTTGGACGAATAGAGATTACGCGCTTACATAGTTTTCGTCTCGAGATTCGCGCGAGATAAGTTCTATGTATAGACCATGTTAACCGATGTTTAAACACGAGAGGTAAAAATAGTCAATGAAAATGTTCTCTTTATATTAACTCATAATGCTCTCGATGATATCTAATTTATCATAATGAGGTATAATAATTTCTGTTGGGTGATTAGAAATTTGTCAATAAATGGAGCAGGTGGGGGTCAGAATTCTGGTAATAAAATAAACAAGGTACAGCGACAAACGTAAATCATTAGGTCCGTAGATATACACTGAAGTCGAAAGAGAATGTAAGTTGGCGTAAGTTCATTATCGCCAAGGTCGGGAAATGGAGCAATTGTTCTGAATAGCGCAGATTGTGAGGCTATTAGACGCACGCTCGCTGAGATACCTCCATATCTATTAGTGCATGGGCAATTATGAAACGCCGCGAAGGAGAAAATCTCGATGGTGTAACTTCCATCAAGTGTTCTGATTGGCGGTTAGAACTGGCTCTAATTATTGTCGTGTCTCAAGTCTGAGTTCGTACGAATTGTCTCGATTACAAATTAAGGATATGGTGATCGGATCGGTGATGATTCAAATATAATTGTCTTGGATTTGAAGTACTTATATATTATAATGTGACATTGACCTGCATTTGAAATGTATGTAAATATTATGGAACGCATTATCTCTTAACGTGTTTATGCAGTGGGTAAATTTTAGAGTATCAGAAAGTCATGCTGGCTTCGGGTGACTTAAAATATTGTAATTAGTGATAATAACATTGTGGGCACATGGTGCAATTTACTTTTTAATCATGCCGTTTTCGATATCATTAAATATTAGTTACATAACGCATTGCAAACTATACATTTCAAGCAAGCGATCCTAATACTTGTATTGTCTTTGTTCCTGTCTTTATGATATATCTACTCAATTCTATTCTCCCTAATGCTCTAAACGAGCAAGTGTTGTATGTATATAAATATGTCATTGGTTTCTTCTAATTGGCTCTAATGAATGTGACGAAATTAGTTACAAATTAGAATTAGTTACTATTAAAATTGTTTTAGGTAAGGGTGATTTTTGAGATTATTCGTTTCCACATGAATGTATAGACGATCACGATATCTAGAGAACTATGCGTGCCAGTGACTTAAATTTTGGCAGTAATATTAAAATTCAAACTTGACTAACTAGTAAACTATAGTAGGTTATAATTTAAAAAAGCATATTTTTATTATTCTTATAAATTAATTACAGAATGCCTTTCGGCGCAAGATCGCTCTCGGCAGCGCTCTGGCCCGATCAAGAGTGTACCGGTGGCGGCCGACATCAAGAAAGACGTAGACTTCGACTGCCCCGAGGAATTCGGCTACTACCCCCACCCCACCGACTGCACGCTTTACTATGTGTGCGTGTTTGGCGGCGCCCTACTCGAATCGTGCACGGGTGGCCTTATGTACAGGTACACATTCTCTCCTACGAATTATTCATAACAAAATACAATGCTTGAACTTTGAAAGTGTTGACCACCATGGGACTGTTGTAAGTAAATTAGAAAGATTCTAAACAAAACTCTCTTTGTACTCTTAATTTATTCAGGTATTTTCATTTCAGCTTCGAGAAGTTAACTGTTTTTCTATAACTGCTAGAACCTGAGTAATGAATATGTATTTTATAAATTTTCAGCCACGAGCTCCAAACTTGTGATTGGCCGCGTAACGTCGGCTGCGATGCCACTGGTGTGGTCGGTGGTGACGACCTGGAGCGCCTCAGCGAGAGGGAGCCACCGCTCCCTCCACCCCCACCCCCGCGCCGCACGCCTCCTCCACCTCCTCCACCGCGAGCGCAGCCCAACCCAATTATTACATCAAGAGGACAACCCAAATTCAACCGGGCTGAATACGAAAAGGTAATATACGGACTTTATACTCTTTTCTATATGTACTCCGTATTATACATATTATCTAGTTTTAAAAAAATGTACGTTGAAATAAAAAAAATGTAACAAAGCAACAAAACACTTGTGATATGGATAATTTGTTTTTTTAATGAATTTCAGCAACAACAGTTGTACGCCGATGTAGACGACTTACCACCAGTTGAAGAAATTGAAAGCGATAGACAACAGCGAGTATACAGAGGGCAACCGTCGACAATTGGACAGGTTCAAAAGGATAGGGATGGTTATGCTTCTCAAGTGATTACTTCTGGTAGAACATTGAATTCTAATATCATACCGGCTTCAATTTCTCAAAATAGTAAGATTGGGTCCTTTTCATTTGGAAGCCAAGTTGACGACAGAAGAACCGCAACGATCACACAAGCACCGCAAACATATAGGTAGGAGATACTTACTACTAAACCTAATTGCTTAGAGATATTTATGACTTGTACAATAATTGACTCATTGTATCATATTTCAGTGGAAATTTAAATGAAAACATAACTAAAACTTCTGACAGACTGATAGACGTTACATTGAACGAAATCCCAATTACAGACGCAACAAATAAAGTAATTTTAAGAACAAAGAGACAAACCACTGACAAAATATTAGGCTCTATTCATAATCCAAATATTTCAGCGGATCAAATTTCTAAAAGAAATGATAATGACCAAGAAATGGAATATATTGAAGTAGATCCGGAAACTTTAGAAGATGACTATGAGGATGAAGTCAATGAAGATGAATCAGAACGGGGGAAAAGACAAATTAGATACCATTTAAAAAGTGGTCAAAATAATCAAGGGAAAGCTTGGCAAAACAATAAGCCACATAAGTTTGTAAACTTACAACAATTAAATTATAATCCTAATATACAAAGTAGTCGGTTTCAACCAATTTATACTAGCAACTATAACGAAGCGATTCGTCAACAATATCCATCTGAATCTAGTTATTATTCAACGGTGAATCCATTTGTTACTTATCAACCCCATTCACAAAACTCTTTTAAACCTAGTTTACCAGATCCAATTAAGCAAAGTTCACATCATAATCCCATACATTCTAACACTCAAGTTATAACAAAAAGCCCACCCATATCATCTCTTGACAACAACCCCTTTGCAGCTTTAGCTGGTGGTTTTTACAATAATGATCAAAGTCATAGTAATAAACAATTGTCTTCACAGTTTGTTTCTACGGCAAATCGTCCAAAATTAATATCATTTCCTGATTCATCTCAACATTCTAGTACTATTGTTACTGGTAAACCAATATCTATTTCGACTTTACCCCACACGACTTTTGATCATAAAGAGAGTCCAAAACTAATAAAACATACTAAAGATAATCATAAAGATCCTTCTAATTGGAATATGAAAATCATTCAACAAAATGATGCGGGTAGGCTTAATCATAATGATCAGAATTACGATGATCAAGACGAAGAAAGCGATGAGGACTCAACTGAAGAAGATTCATCTGCCAATAATGAAGGACAATTTAAACATCATTTTCCAGATCCCCCTTATGATTATATGCATCCTAGGAATAAATTCGCTAATATTGAAAATCCATTTGCGGATCCCAACTTTGATTTTGATGTATTTTTGGAAAAATTGCGAAATGATCACTATTCAGCTATTGGTTTAACAACACCAAAGGCCAAAACTATGAATAATAATGCACAGAAAATAATAAAAATGCCACTAGAGGCTACTACTCCTTCGTATTCGATGTCAGGATTACGCTCTTCGACACCTAATTATAAAGGAAGCAGTACTCCACGACCCTTCACAATTCCTAATAGTTTGAGTAGTACTTTAACTCCAAGTCAAAGTACCTTTAGTTCCACTACTGACAAATTTCAACAATCACAGAAGTTTGTTCAGATCTTACCACAAAACTCGCACAATTCAATGGTGCAGAATCAATTAACAAATGGCAACACTTACCTACAACATCAAAATAGCGCTAGTATTCCTTTAGAAAGTTTTAGACCTAACCTGAAGCCGCCGAATTTCAAAGATGATCGACAGCTCCCAATCACATACAATTTTAATAAACCAATTGAAATTGAGAATCAACGAAATAATCCTACGACAAAATCACAAAATGATGCTCAGAAACTGTATCCTGTAACACAGAAACCCTTTTATTTTGTCACTGCTACCGCATCACCAATGATTCTTTCAACATCAAAAAATCCGTTTGCTGTTAGACCTAACAATGTAGTTACTTTATATCCTCAACTTGTGTCTACAACGAAATCGTATTTGTTGTCATCTGTCAAACCACAAATTCCCCAAGCAACGTATACATACTCCACATCGAAACCGCTAACAACTATAGCGAATGAGCAACTTTCTGCTCTGCAACATTACTGGCGAAGTCCTTCGAGTCAAGCTACTTTACAACCTACTCTAAGACCAACTGTATATAAAGAACTTACAAACCTAGATAGTTTATTTGTACGAACATTGAAGCCGACATACCAAGTAAAAGTTAATAATCATAACGTAGGTAACAATTTCATATCTTCTACAACAAAAACACCTCCGGTACGTAAACTTATACCTAAGCCTTCACCTGAAATGAATGACTACTATTACGATGAAGATGACGAACAATATTATTATGAACCGCCAGTGAAACCCAAATATATGCCCAGCACGGAAGTGAAACCACAGCGACCTCCAATGGCACAAAATTATCAAGAATATGAAGATTCAGTGGAAGAAAATACAGCACAAAATGTGTCAAGTGTTCCATCCTCATACTCTGTAGTACGTCGTCCTTTTAAATACAGTACTTTTAAACCAGAAAGTGTAACTAAAAATCTAAACGACGTATCAATCCTAACTAAATCGCCATATAAAGAACCTAGTAATATTACAAATGGGAAACGTGTCATACCAGCAGCAAATTACATGACTCCAACACCACCCATTTTAATGCGTCCCGAAATTTCTAACTACAATATTATTCACCCTAACCATCGAAACAGAACTATTCATATAAAAAAACCGATTCGAAATGACAGTAATCCAAGTACGGTTAGACCTCCGAAATATCTTAACCAAACTACATTGAGACCTTACACAGTTAGGCACAGATTAGCTAAGCCGACTACTATTAAAGACGAAATCGGTGACAAACAAACAAAAGCAATATTGAGACATCCAAATATCGTGGTCCAAATGAAATCCACCACTCTACGTGATAACTACAAGCAAGAGACTCGTTATACCAAGACTAAACATGACGATAGGACTAACAGGTAAAATATAAAACACGAAACGACTGTTCAGACTAATAATTAACTATATTTTTATAGACTACTATCTAAATATATATATATTTTTCCAGCACTACACTAACTACTTTTTAGCAACTGTTGTACAAAGATTTTCATAAACACACTTCTTGACAGAACTAACGTTGACTAGAATGGACTTATTAAATCGACTGACTATACTGTTATTATTCAGGATGCTCTGTATATAGCACATATGTACGAGCTGTGCTACAGATAATTCTACTGTGTTATATTTTTAGTCTGGAACCTACAGAGAGTGTGACACCCTCGCCGTATTCAGCTAGCCCGCGGCCAAAAATGCTGTACAACGGCTCGCAGAACTACAGCCCCGATCAGTACGATCCCTATTACGCCGTATATGACGAAGATGGTGAATTATACAAAGATACAGGTAATACACAAATAATAATACCCCTTATTAATCTATTCTTTTATTTAATACATACAAATTTGACAAATTATAAGTTTATAACAATCAAGTAGCATTTTACATTCGACCATTCATTGTATACGTAATAATTTCATTCTTATAAACCTTATTTTCTTTTTATTACTCAATCTGTATAACCTTCAAAGTAATCTTAATATTAAATAAAACTGACTCACTTCATCATGAGATGGATATAACAATGTTACTCTTTTAATATCTTGAACTGAAAAAATGTCGTAACGTTCTAAGCATTTAGTAAAAATTCCAAGCGAATTTAATTGAGTTTACGCGGGAAACGGATGTAACGCACTAACGGGCGGTTGGTAAATGGTATTGGCAGACTATGTGCAGCAATATAACACGGCCTCGCTCCGACCGGCAGTCCAGCAGACGTACCGCGGGACGCCGCCGCCTGCGCGACGACCCGTGGAAACGTATACGCCTAGGCCGGTCTCTCCTGACGAGTACGATGATGCTCTGATTCAAGGACAGGTATACGATCTGTTCATTTCATTTGTTTATGTAAGAAGTAGGTAACAAACAGACAACAATAATCACTGGCTCTGCAGTTTAAGGACATCTGCAACTAACCTCGGCGCGACCCTGTAAGCAGAAATATCAAATAATGTTAATTGTCGACAATATGATTGCCATAAGTTCATTATATAAGTTTAGTTTACATAAGATAGTACATTAACAGTTAATATTAAGTTATTTCCGTATTAATTAGTTGGTTAAAAAAATATCTGCTTATTCTTATGATTGAACTCATAGATGCGATGAGCGAACAGATGTGTTTTGAAAAAACTTTCAAATCTATTTAAAAGGGCATAATGGTAATACTGTTAGGGACTAATCTGTACATATTTTATCTTTTAGCAAAAGTGTTCATAATTGGTCTTGAGATATCTAATTTAATCACTCCTGAAACTTTTTTTACAGATATAATATTCCAGTTTTCATTATATAAAAACTAAATTTTTCCATGTCATCTATTTTCAGATAAGCAACCAGAATCAATACCAATCAGCCGTTCGCCAGCCAACAAGGTAATTCTTTATTTATTCACCTTTTTTAGGTTTTAATAATATTTTTTCAATGCGTACATTTGGCTAGTACAATACTTAACAGTACAATATTATCGACGATCCAGGGGCGAAGGTAATGAATTGGGCTATGAACATCATATACCGAGCAGCGTGAGGACGACTATATATGAAGCTACAACCTTAAGCACTACTCCTTCTACGACTAGCACAAGCACAACCACAACCACACAACGCTCCACTACTGCACTGTTCACTGAAGCAATGACCCCGTCTAGACACACCACAAGGTACTACAAAAGAAAGCACACGGAAGCTTAGAAGAAGTTCAAACAAGCTTGAATCATGCGTCCGTTGTCAATAACTGTCATTTGACTCATAATCGTAATCGATCATTCAACATTAAATTCATAAAAATCATCATACTCATAAAATAAAAATCATTTCATTGCATGCAACCTTTCAACTGGTCATTATTAATGTCCCCAACTACTAACAAACTCTGTGGGCTTTGAACGGTACTAAAATTTAGTACCAGTTTAAAGGTTGTATAACTACGATTTCTTTGTACATTCTTGTATTCTTTCACTTTCCACACTTTCAAACTTGTCTGTGAAATATGAATCAGTTTTGCTTTTGTGGTATCTTTACCTTTTTATTGCAACTAATGTTATAAGTATTATATACTTCTACTATTTAATTTATTTGTATATACCCTCGTAAACTAGATAAAGTATTTTAGAGTAGAAAATCATCAAATACAATCGTTTAACCAAGTCATAATTTGATGCTTGAATTAGAAAGTTTTCTTTTGCTTTGTATTCAACAGATCATCTTCAGATGAAAATCCTTTACGCAGTCCTGATTCCTCTTCAGACCAAAATTCACTTAATGACCATACTTCTTCGCCTACTCCTACTTCCTCAGCAATAATAAACGTTTCATCCCTTGCTAAACCCTTTCAAAAGACTGATAATAGTCACAGATTGGCAGATACATTACCAACGACTGAAAGGCTACCGACTCAGAGGCATCCATCTCGAGTGACTAATAATGTTAATAACATACCGGTTGAACTTGTACATACTACTGCTAATACTGATAATAAAAAGGTAATTTCATTAACAACGGGTTTTTCGATACGGCGAAATCTTAATAACACTAAAAATCCTTACACTTTAACTGTTATTACAAGACCTTTTGATACCTATGACAAATCTACTAGTAAAAATTCAGTAGCACATAGTCAACTCTCTGAACATCTAACTGATAGGTTTTATTATAGTACGAATAATCAAAACAAACGTGATGAAGAAAAAGAAGAAACTAAAGAAGACAAATACAATGATAATAAGGATGATGCACCACACGTTTCGAGCAGAAGAAAAGATGCTTATTCTCTAGCAGTTAATGAAGAGGAACCTGTTATTTATCAACGGCAACCTACAAGGCAAAGTACTACGATTAGGCCTAGAATTAGAATAAGTACATTGCCCTCTACTACTGCTACTGAATCTACGAAGTACTATTTAAAAACTGTAATTAGACGACCTACTCCTTTTTCAATAAATAACGAAAAGAACGAGGAGCCAACTGAAAGCGGTATTAACACAGAGTCATATATTGCAAGTGGTTTGAGGAATGCAAATTCGAGGCCATTACTACCAACAGAGGACCAATTGAATAAATCGGAAATTGAAAAGTCGCAGGAATGGGAACAAGAAGAACAACCGGATAATAGTGAACCAGTTGTGTCACCATATAGAACCCTTAATAATTTAAGAAATAGCAATTCGGATTTGGCACCAGATTACTCTACCAGTACTTTATCTACAACTCGCTATACGACTACTACCACAAATCACGCATCTGAACATTATACATCTCGAAAACCTTCTTACTACAGCTATAGAGTAATAGACGAAATTAAACCAGATCAAACCACTGAAGTTCTTGGTGGTAAAGTAAAAAATATTATTAAATCTTTCTTAAATCATTTATCTTCTACTCCCAAATATTTTGAGTACTCTTCATCATCGCCGCACTCGACACAGAAACCTAAAGAAAAAATAGTAAATATAGGTTTCCAAAAGAAGAAAGTACAATTTAGCGACGAAAAACCGGCGAGAAACAATGTGAAACGTATTCAAATTATATCAGAACCAAGTGTACGTAGATTCACCTCGCCTAACAGCGCAGAAGACTATGAAACAAATAAAGATTATTCATCGACTACTTCTACTACGGCATCATTAACAAATGCACCTTATGTAAGCCCAGAAACAACACCTGTTATGTTACAAAGTTCATCTATTAATGAATATACTGAAACATCCCACGGTAATACCTTTAAATCCAAATTTAATCCATTGTTAGATCAGCACGATGTTGATAAATCTCGTAAATATCATAAAATATTAAACGATGATGTAAATTCTCAAAATAATGATCGTGATAAGCTAAATAGGGATTTGACAATACAGCCAGAAACAAATATTGAAAACATATTACCACCGACAACAACTGAGCAATCTAATCTGAATATAAATGTTAACGACATTGCCTCGACGACTAGCACGACTAAATCGACTACGACTGTGAAAGTTTTAATATCGTCAACGACTAAGAGTTTATCCTTCCCAACACGAGCTTCGCGAGTCAATCCCGCCATAAAGTTGGCAGCGACAAATCCAGGAGGTGGACGCAGGAGTTACCAATCGTCGTCCAATTGCTCTTCAGACAACAGTCTGCAAGCGAATCCAAAATGCAACGAAATCAAATACCAGAGGTACTTTACTCACCGGCCAGTAGTCTAAGTAGCCTGAAGATAATTTCATATTAAACCTATTAATGGACGGTGGAGGCTTCGTCTACTACAAGAGTTTACTATCCGCATAGCGAAGTAACTAGCATGAGAGGATGACCATCTTCTTACGACATCGTCTAATAGCACCCATAGCTAAATTCTGTCGCTTAGCATACTATTCTCATTGGGGGACTTCAAGTCGGTTGAGTTGAATTTCTGAATTGTTAACTCCTGACGTTACCATTTCCACTTCCTGCAATCTATTGACAATATATTTTAATATATTCCTTGTAGTAGTATGTACTTGCATTATAATTGTAGAAAGTTCCTCAATGTAGCTACATCGTTTTATGTGCACCACATTGCAACTCATCATTTAGTGTCTGAGCACCACAATCACAATTAGTATATCAAAATTATGTTTTGGTATGCTGCTTGCATGCATTCATATATATATTCAAATCATATTCAAATATATTCAAATTTTTGTCAAGCAAAGTTTGTAAGTAGTAAAAATTTGTTATCATTTCAATATGCTTAAATTAACTTTTGTTACAATCAGTTATTTGTATTACCTTATCATAAAACTAATTAATTAAGAAAT
>DWEI01003266.1:0-13050 GCA_018245875.1 Mysoria ambigua | reverse complement strand
CAATAGGCTCACCACCTATTACATAGTGGGACGTAAACGTAACCGGTGAATCGTGGTAATGTTCTGCATTCCTCTGCTTACCCCTTCAGGGATTACAGGCGTGAAGTTACGTAAAATAAATAAGACAAAAGAAATCGACAAACAAAGCGAAATAATGCAATATAATGCGAAATCGATATGAAGGGACAATTAGACGAATTAAATCGTCGGAATGTATAGACGGAATCCGCGCATTATTATTCTCTTTGTTCTCAATATAAATATTCTCTCACGATTCAAACGAATGCAATTAATTTTTAAGCCAATTATGTTTGTCTCACTGTTTTCAAGCGCGCAGAGCTCTTTCCGCAGTTTCACAGCGACGGCATTGTTTGAGATCGTGTGATATCCAGAAATGACTTCACTTTCGGCAATCCGAACTCAACGCAGCCGCCCCTAAAGCCGCCGCCGCCACTCCCTAAAGTGGCAGGCAGAGAGCGAAACATACTCACGTCTCGCTAGATACGTTACCGTCTGATCATCAAATAGGTGGTGAGCCTGCCGCCATACAATACTACATATATATAAATTTAAGTTCTAAGTACATAATATGTAAGTAATTTTAATACACATACTAACAAATATTCGTTTTCATTACAAAATATTTGTCCGAAGCCGGGTCCCACCCACAACCCCCAGCTGACGGTGGGTACACGCTGAGCACTAAACCGATATAATAAAAGAAACTCAGAACATAGTCTACATATTTACCATGGCGGTAGGCCCAGTTTAAGAATATCAACGTGTTATCGTCGTGAATAATTTCTTCAGACAAAAATTAAATAAATAAATACTTCATAATCAGGTAGCCGATGAAGAGATTTAAAATTTGTCTTCGTTTAACTCTTTCAATCGGCTGGCTACAGTGTATTGGAACGAATTAAGTTCATACAGACAGTCCAGTGTCGACACGGATGTATTGAGATTGTATTTGAATATATTTAACAAGTCGATATAATTAAAATAACACACATGTTACAACGCGGAGAAAGGTTATTGTAAATACAAGCTCCATTATGAAATAACCACGGAAATGGTGTATGAAGTGTTTATTAATTTGTTATTCAAAAGGTCAATTGTTGAGACATACATTTTATAAGGTCAACGAACTGTATTCTTTTAAAATGTACGGTTAAAGTAATCGATTAATTAACGGTTTAAATGATCAATTAGTAAATTATTAAAATATTACATGATACAACAGCGAAGAATGCCATCAGCAATGAAATGTTGCTTACGGGGTTGTTATATCAATATTATGTTTTATTTTTTGTAGTGTAAATATTAAAAAAAATAACATCACGCCAGTAATGTTCGAAGTGTTAATCAAAGTAGTGTAATTAAAATATAAAATTTAGTATATACACCGTAAATAACCCAGTTTATAGCTTCGTATGTTACATCGTAAAACCTTACGAAAACATAAATCGCACCTAACTCTGAACACATCTAGGTCCGCTAGGGGTCAGTACTATACTGTGCAGATCCTAAGAACTGTATTGCCGCTATTGTATTCAAATTATCAGATCAATACACGGGCAGCGTTGTGCGTAGTAATATATTATTCCTGTCGGGCCGCTTCTGGGCCAGACGGCGTCCTGTCCTTCGGTATTCCACAGACGTGGTTGCTTCCGAGCATATCACCAGTGATCCTGGTCAGAGGCTCCTCCGCGATACGTCACAATCGCGCCTTGGGGTCGACACGAGCGGTTCCAGCGCCCGGTCGCGTTTAGCGATCGTCTCATTACCCATTCTATAGTGGGATGCAAATGTAAATGGTAGTTCGTTGTAGTGTATTACTCACCTGTGCCTACGAATTGGGAGAAATAAATGTTTAATGTTATGTTTTTTGATGTTGTTTTCTAGAGTCGTGTTTGACCGTCGGTTAGTTAAAGGCGGGTCATGATGCCACTCTGCGTCGTTGCGCGCTTCATTTTGTGCCTTTCACACTGCCTTTCGGATGCACGTCGTTCATATAGATTCATTAATAGAACTCTCTCATTTATCTCCATCGGTACCGAGTTGAAGCACTCGCTTTAATGTACGCGTATCTTATCATCATGACGGAATACAGAGATGATGCCAGTCGGGCGTACGATTGGTTCAAGTTGGTTACTGCGTTTCAGTACGGAGCGCAGCGAGGCCGGATATTTTCGGTGTCGTTGGTCGATGCGTCGCTGCGTGTGTACTAGATGTGCACGTTGGGTCTCGGTAAGGATTTAGATTCAGCTGCGTCAGTTGGGTGCGGATGTTGGACTGTAGCGAGCGTTGACCATCCCACATCCCGCTTGGTGATTCTAAGGAATGAAAAATATAATAACGTGTATGTATAAATATGTATATTGATATCTGAAATTGAATTCACATCTGGTAGCGTAACATACTGTTAAGGCAGGGGACTGCGGTTGTCTTGAACAGATTTCACCTCTACCGCTATCTATGACCACAAACATTTTCCGACGTGTTTTGGCACCTTTAATGCCTATGATAAGCAACAAAATAAAATAATTCTTTATATTCGTTTTCCCTTTACGGTATCATTCCAACAAGTATTCACCACCTATTCCATACTGGGACCTGAACTTGACTGGTGAATCGTGGGAATGTTCTGCATTTCTCTGCCTACCCCTTCGGGGGTTACAGGCGTGAATCTACACTACATGTTGAATTCCAACATGTAGTGTAGATTCGTTCTATAGTTTCATGGTCATCTCTATATAGGTTATCTTATATTTTGCAAGATATAGACTTTGCCCGCACACTCCAATCCTCAATTCACGGATATATTATATCTTCGTAATATTTTTTTGTGGTAACTTGATTCTTTTCAGTATTGTAACATCATACAACGAAAAAAGAATTGTTGTGTGTGAAAAGAAGTGTTGGACGTGGCGTGCAACACAAACCGCCGGCGAAGGTCTGCTCGTATTTCGTGCTCGAGAACGTTTTTATCATTCAATTCGTGCATGTTGCCCAAAGTTGTCTATCTCTTGGACGACGGTGCGTGACGGGATCGTGAAGTGTATATTTCGTCTTGGTGTAAGCACACTACCTAGTTTTTTTCTATTTCTTGCGTCTCGACAAAGCTTATTAGTTATGGACTGAAACACGATGGTCTCACACCAGTGCTTAGTGATACAACATTTCTGACAAACAAATGTATATCGGAATTACTATTTATTTGTTTATATTATTTACTTATTTATATTTTTGTGAACTTGAAATCTTTAGGATTAGACTCATGTTAAAGCCCACATCCCGCAAACCGAATCGCGATTTATGTTAGTACATATGTAACTCCACGCCTGTAATCCCCGAAGGGGTAGACAGAGAAATGCAGAACATTCCCACGATTCACCAGTTACGTTTACGTCCCACTATAGAATAGGTGGTGTTAGTACATATTTTTGTCAAATTAACTTTATAAATTACTTTCTAAATTCACTCGTTTCGAAAACAATATTTGGTAGTAATAATTATTGGCCCGATCTGTTCAATATTCTAGCTTATATTGTGTTAACAATCTTTTCATTAAACCTAATTTTGACGCATATCGCAAAGATTATTTAAATGTTCACAATTGGAATGACATCAAACTGAACAGATAACAGGAAAATGATTCAGAACAGAATGAGGTAAGATTGAGTACTGTCCCAGCCTTCAACCCAAGGTGCTTAGACTTCAAAGAAACCAGAGTTGCGGCTTTTCCGCTACATCAGCATTGGGATAGTTGTTGTAATATTTGAGGAGATTCATCCATACAATAAATACATTTATTGCGATGTTCATTCGGAAGAGTTAGGTCTTCACTGGCGTATCTACTGTGATCCACTTAGAGTTTAATAGCGATAGTACGTAACATCACGCCTGTAATTCCGGAAGAGGTAGGCAGAGGAATGTAGTATCTACACTCCCACCAGTTACCAGTTACCATAATAGTATATATCGCAAAATCATTAACATCATCACCAGGTACCCTATTGTCTTATCGTTTGAAATGGATGATTGATGACGTCACAATTACGATTACCAATACTCGATCTCTCTCTCTCTGCGCACACGTCCGCTCCTGTATATGATATTTTTGTTGTATAAGTCAACATAAATATTCATGAATGAGTCAGTGTATATGTTTGTGTGGTTACTCAGAGTATCTTGCGGAGGAAAATATAATAAAGATCTTAGCGAGATCGAACATCAAACACTCGGAAACTTGCAGTATAGTGTTAGTATCATGTTTCATTTATAGATATACCGTAGAGACTAGTTTTTTGAAGCATACAGAAATAAGAGGTTTTGATATTAACACAAATATAATCAATGGTCAGAACCATGAATATTTAATATCAGACTAAGAGACAGCAATATGGACTTTGTTTTATAGAAACAGCCAAGACAACGGCTCGGCATAGCGTCCTGTTAAAAATGGTTTTGAGGCTAATACAAGCACACAAGCAATGATCAAATTTAATAAAAGAATCAGTTTCGCAAGTCCATTAACCTTCGGTCGTGCAGATCCGGTTTACAAATCAGTCTTTGCTTGTAAAACGGATTATACCGTATTATGACTTAAGGTTGCGTGTAATAAAGGCGAAAATCGTTTAAATTTCGATTCGTGTCATTATCAATGGTTGTGCCAATTCGAAGCGTGATTAATCGGCTTTTGTCGAAAAACTGCCTGCGAGTTTAACTTAAAGGTTCTCGAGTGACGTAGTAATTTGGGATAGCCACTTTTATACGTATCATCACGCCCTCAAGATGCTTGTATATTGGATTTGCACTTGCAAGTGCACTTGACTGAGGCTGTTCATGTTGTTATTCAGATATATCATCATCAATCCTCTTATGGTTCCACCGTTGGATTTAATTTGGGTCCCTGAGTCATTTTGGTGCCTTCGCGATGTTTTCCTTCACCTATACGACAAATCATATTTTCTGCAGAAAGATGCTGATAAGGATTTAAACTTAGGACCACTGGATTGAGATGTAGAATTCTATAGCTAAGCTTCTGATTCCGGGATACCAGAGATCATTTAAAGACGATTAAACTCGCTGCTGGCTGACAGCGGAATGGCGCGGTATGTTTAGGTACAGCTACAGGCAATGGCCACCCACGGGCAGCAGCTCAGGCGGTGCGAGAAGCTTTCTGCGATATCTGACCAGCATGCCCAGCGTGGGGTTTGTGGGCATACCCCTTCAGCGCAGGCTTATGTCCAGCAGTGCATTGAAATAGGCTGCTGACGAAACCTAAGCTAGTGTTAGTTTAGTTTCAATTTAAATTTGTTGACATAATTTTGGAATCTTGTATTCAATGATATGCTAAAGGCCGTAAATATTCAAAAGGTTGGCTGTCCAAGTTCGACATACACCGTGCAATAAATAACCCCTAGACGCACGCTTCAAATACTAATGCTACGCAATGTCACAATTCGATCTTACCCTTAGCGCCTACCAGATACGTACACCAAGGACGAACAAACTAATTGTATGTTAATAGACACCCATTCTGCATACAGATTGAAATAGGTTTTTATTTGAATATTAGATTTGTGTATTTAATTATATCTTGTAACAACGCTTGCTATGGTCACCTGAATGTTGATTTACTATATAAAATATATATTGCTAAATATTCTCATACATAATTGTATGCACAGACACACACACATACACACACAAATTCCATCTGGTATGTGTGGTTTTAGCGGGCATCGAATTGACAGCTCCTGTAGTATCGGCCAGCTTTACTAAGCACTGTATAAATTAATCAGTCAGTAACAGTAACTAAGTCGTTTTGATACGACTTACTCGTGAAATAATCACAAGAAAATCCGCTAATTTCCGTCTCAGTTATTAACCGACTTGTATTTGATTTGGACTGACAATTTGTATTTCCACTGGCTAGTGTGTGTCCACGGACACGATATAGAATGTTAGTGTGTGGAAAACGTATGATTACATCATTATTATCGCACGTTTTATGACTTTCCACGTTATCGTATAATTCACGAAACTCATTTCATTTCTAATCATGAAAACTACGATGTCCTAGTAGCATTTAAGATTTTCAAGACATGTTAACTCGAAACCCTCGTACATCGGCGACAATTTTTTGTCAAAAAAATTTTATTTATGTATTAAGAAAAATTATCGTTGTCAAATTCAATAACAATTATATTCATATTATTTTATTAATCCTACCGCTGACCTTAAAGAACAGCTAATTATCGCTCTCATAACCCCTTATATGCCCTATTGAGCGGCCAGTTTTTTAACATTGGAATTCCATTGTTTCCTACACAAAGAAAGTAGTAACAGCATATGGTAGATTGTTGGTACCGTTGCTGGGGTAAGTGTGGAGCAATTGGAATGGGCTTTGACAAAAAAACACAGCTAAGCGCGAATTGCGCTCTCGATAGTAATATTCCGTAGTTCAATAATTTACACGCCGTATTTGCGCTTATACATTTTGAATTTTTATGTCGAATATTAGAACTGATTTTGTTTGAAATATTTATTTATTGTTTACTTTCTATTTCGATTGCAGTGTAAAATGTCGTTATTTAGAGAGTTCGGTTGATTTATGTTAAAGTGATTGTAACACACATATGGAATATATATACATAATTATGTATTTTAGACGTGCATAATGCGTCTATCCTGATACCGAAGAGAATTGGTTCTTAAAAGTTGCAACTTTCTATCATTTTTCCTTTCTATTTGTTTGTTTAAATTAATATGTTTTGGCGTACTGTGTGTGTATTTTGGGATTTTAATTGAGGACACTGAAAATACACGAGTATTTTCAGTGTCCAGAGCCTGAATATACAGATGAGCCGATCGCCTCGAAGACTGAAAACACACATGATTTAATTTAATACATATTTTTATCAGATGAATAATTATACTCGTATGTTGCTCTCACGAAACATTTTACGCTATAATTTAAGATATGACCGTGAAATGTTATATGATATTTGTTAAGAACTAGACAATACTTAATACAGACGTAGATCATATTCCTCACGACAGATCCTTTCGGGGTATTTAAAGAGCACCGACAGCCAAATATGTACCCTCACAGATCCAGCGTGCTTCTCTACAACTATATTCATCAAACATTTCACGCGCAAACAGCCGTTTCTAAGAATTCGGATGCGCGTGGAATTAAGGACGTAGCGTTCATAAACTGTATCCCGGGAGCCTCGCGGGATGTATTTCGGTACGCGTCGTACGCAGAGACGCCGCGTCGAATGTCACCCGAGCACCTTGCGCGCGCTGCCGACAGCTGATGCGCAGTTTTTATCCATTTCACGTTTGTGCGTTTACAGCAAAAACATTCGATCGCATTGTTACATTTTAAGTTAATTGTTGTTCGTGATGAACACCGTGTTGGAGGCTTTATGTTAAATGTACGCTGTTTAATTTTATAGCAGCTGATGGGATAGGTATTCGTAGATGCATGACGGGAATGGTTTGGTGGTTTTGATATCAGTTACGTTCCAGGACCGGATGGGTTCGAATCTCTAGTACGCCTTATCAGATATCTGATAAAATTATACGTTTATTTTATTAGGTCTTACTATGATAAACCATTGAACTCGATAACAAATTTCCGTTAACTACTGAACTGTATAAAAAAATTTATGAACAGCTACGCATCAGTTTACTCAATAACCACTTAATTGTTATTAAAAGCTGCGCACTCGGAGTTTTGAAGGAGCTTTCGAGACGAGCGCCGTGCAGCTTCCGGCCGGTGCGTCACTTCCGGCTGGGGCCAAAAATGGCGCTACATTTTTGGAGTTTTTAACGCACATAGTTAAACCTATTTTGGTCGTTGTGTTTCTGTCAAATACGGTGTTAATGTCGCTTCATTTTCGGGTTCCATTTTCAAGTTTATGATATTTTAATATAAGCGTGATATTCCTGTACACAAAGATATTTCAATTGAGTTAGTGGGTATATTAAAAAAATGATAATTTATAAGAAGTACAGTGTAGGGTGTTTTTTTTATTCTTAATATCTTTTTTATATTATAGTTCGGAGTGATGTGACATTTTTACCTAGAATACTGCCAGCATAGAATATAGCCAGCGTGTCCGACTATGGCCTTAATCTCTGTCATTATGCAGATACATCTGTCCAACAGTACAATGCCAAAAATGTTAACGTCTTGTCTCGTGTTTTATCTGTTTCTTTACGTTCATTGCATCTTTCACAATAAGTAAGGTTAGTGTCTAGACCCAGTCTCCATCAAGCTATCTGCCACTTACTGCAGGTGTCTTAATAAGGAAAAAGAAGACCAATTAAAATAATATCCTGTTAGTGTTTGTTATGTATAATGTTATAATTAATGAACGAATCGTTAGATAATATTGATTTTTTCGCTCCGGATATATTCTATTAAACAAGTTTAAAAGTTTAATGGGTATTAGTATTTCCCTAAAATACGGGGACTTAAAAAATACAGCGAACTCGCACCTTAGAGCGCGTCTTGATTGAACCATTTATGAAATTACCTATATTGGGATAATGTTTGTTTAATGTATCTCATATAAGTGATGTTATGTCTTTTCTGAGAAATGAAAATCTTTAAATCGAAAATGTCCAGAGTGTGATACTTTATAAGATTTGTAGCGTATACTAATGGAGCGTGTTTGGAATATTAGGACAGGAGATTGTAAGATTGGAGGTTGTAAGTGTAACGTGATATTGGTATTGTTAACAGCATCTTGTCTTACCCATTACCTGGGAAGTTACAAGATTTTTGAAACTTTACACAAATTTGTCTTAAATGACATAAATTGTGTTATAGAGATTGCCTTACTGGGGTGAATCAATTAAGGGATTCCGTTCAACCGTTAAGAAAAAGACAAAAAAAAGTATATGTAATGAAATAAAACACATCTCATTGGTAAACCATTTCGTTCAGAGGACATTTTGCGCAGCCTCGCAAGCCTGGGTGAGTAAGCTCGGAGTTGATGTCATACTGACTCACCGGCTCGCCAGTGCCGCCCACCGAGCCGGACCTCTCGCTAAACCCACCTTTATCTGATTAATGTACTGCCTTTACGTAGACGGTCGCCAGCTATCCGACCTCAGCGACAACGGTCGGATGTTATTGAAAAAGATAAAATATCTTATTGTTAAATATTTTTTGAGAGTCTATATAAATGGTTGCTGGTTGGTTGCAGTATGGAATAGGCCGGCTGGTTTCGGACCTCGTTAGGTTCTTATTTATGGGCATGTCTCGCCGGTGGTAGCGAGGTGGTCGTGGAGACGGAAAATATACATGGTAATTCAGTAGTAAATGAATTTATCGGAAATTATAGGTCGTACGTGTCTTCAACGTAACAGAACGTTCATAGAAAACATGTGCAACTCGCATAAAAGCACGACAAAGGTCTGTTGTTTTAGAACTGATTCTTATTAGCGTGGGTGACGTCATCATCAAGCGGACAAAGCAAAAGTTGTTTTGGAAGGTTGGGTATCATTTGCCATAAACATCCATTATTATTTTATGATGTCTATTTTATATCAAAATGAATGTCAAATATAGTTAGATGATCACAAACCTGGATACTCTGATATTTAATCTGATGAGCAATTATCTATGAGTAACCATTGGTCGTTTGTTTATGGTACCTATAAATTTAAAAGTTTCCCCAAACATTCCCATTTAAGATTACAAACTCTGAATATAAATAGACATGTATTATTTTTTAATGTCAATTTAAAATTTTACTTTATTATGACACACGATAGGATGTTCCTTTTTTAAACGCTCTGAACAGATGTAAACAGAATAAAAACGTTAGAAAACGGAAGTGACACGTTGGGAGGAAGTTGTAAAGAGCGCCATCTGCCGAGACACGGCTAGATTTAAAGTGATTGAGAGCCATAAATTGCATGGGGCTGTTTTTTACCAACGGGACTTATTGCTATCGTGTACAAAGTTAAATATACTACCTAACATAACCTCTCACCAGAGTTATCTAGACGACCGCCATCAAGCATGTAATACGCACTTGAAAGTTTTTTGTTTTGGTGTTACACAAAACCAAATAAATAAGTTAAATATATCACACCGGGCCTATAATATCCAGAATGGTAGGCATAGGAATGCAGTAAATGCCACCAGCTACGTTTAAGTCCTACTATGGAACAGAGGGTAAGCCTTCTGCCATACAAAATCAAAAAAGCGAAAAACCAGAATCCGAGTCACTATTAAAATTTGTAATTAGAATTTTTATGTTATAAAAGTCCAATAAGAAACGATCAGCTGCCTCCAGGACCTCTAGAACGGCGGTTCCGAGACAGTATCAACGAGGAAGTCATATAAGTAATGAAATGGTTAATAAGTATTTGGATACTATGAATATATACCCTTAACCATTGTTATGTATCAGATTAGATAGTAGAAATTTTGATCTTTTTGGCCACTTACCCAGTATTCATGTATTTAATCCTACCGCTATATTAAATTGCTTGCATTTTTATGTACCGAACTGAGAAGTGTGGTCTTATAAGACGATTGACATCAGTTTTTATTTATATAATCCTTATGTTTACTCGTCGGTACACGAGAGAGTAACGTAATAAAATGCGGTGGTCGTTGCTTAGTAATAAAATAGTAACAATTAATATCGTTAATTAAGAATAAAATCTTAATAAACAAACCTATCTGTTCTAAAGAAATAATGTCTTTACTTGGAACATCTCATATTTGGCATTCTCATATTTTATTGCAAATTAAGGTGAGCCTGCTCTATTGTAAACAAAATCTGATATAAAATACAGCGTACATACGAAGATTTGCTTCGGACGGGACTCGAACGCACAACCCATGACTTCGCAATTGTCACTAAACACTAACGTGCCAGTCGATCTAGTCATAAGCTGAATTAAATTTACACGTTTGTCGTTACAAAAATGTCCCAGCCGTGACATTAAGCAGGAGCGCGCCGCCGGCGAACGGCGCTAATGTTAAACAAAGTCGCGTCGATGCGCGTTCCGCACGGAGGTGGTAACTCCGAACGTGCTGTTATGAGGCCGGCTTACATCAGCTTGTTGCTCGTGACGCGGTGAGCCGCTCGTATGTGGAAACAACTTTATTTGGTGCACGTTACAGTGCAAGCGCGAATGTTGTGGACGGTGGGATGGTGAGGATGATAAGGTGGACGGTAAGGTGGAGGGTAAGGTGGATGGTAAGGTGGATGGTTAAGTGGATGATAAGGTGGACGGTATCTTGGACGGTAAGGATGGTGTGATGACCAAATCACATCGCTATCATCAGCAAGGCATCGCTATCATGATTAAACCAGGCTCCTCTTATAATAAAAACTTACTTTAAGTGTTGGAAAGACTACAAAATTTCTTTTGATATTTGGCTGTACTTTTATTGACTTTTGTATTTTAAAAGAAATTGATTGAACGTGTACAAAATAACGGCTATTTATAATTTCTCATTGGGGAATATTCTGGAATGTTCGCGGCGTCCCGGCAAGCAGCGGTATCCGCAGCGGCTCTTTAGCCAAGTATGGTGTAGCGCCTTGGGTTCAGTTTCCGTACCGTTGTGCCGCAAACGTCTCCGAGTCCTGTTATACATATTGCATGTCACACATGCTTAATTTATTCTTAGAACGGTTTAAATGTCAACTTACAAGTCTTTTATTATAGTTCAATGGCAGCCTAGTTATTAGATTTAAAATTCTGTTCTTTAAATTGTGCATATTAAACGTTTGAAAAACCGCCTGTAATCCTGTAGGCAGAAGAAATTAGAACACTCCCACGTTCCACCTGTTACGTTTACGTCCCACTATGGAATAGGTGGTGCGCTTATTGCTATACACCGGACACATCCAGATACCGAGCCACTACTAGTAAATCTAAATTAGAAAAATTTATTAGTATCCGACTCGGGAATTGAACTCAGGACGTCCCGATCGACTGTCGCACATGCTACCAACACGATCAACGATTAACTCCAGAGCATCTTCTTTAATTCGTATCGCAATCGGTGAATAGAAATGACGTGACAATAATGATCCGCACGTATACATGCATCTCGTTGCACAAATATCTACATTAATCATTAATGTAACATCGATGTGTGGCCGGCCGGTCGCAAGTCGGCAAGTGCAATTCACTAACGTCAATGCAACATTGTCGATTGCCCAGTTGCGTCATCTCGTCCGACCAACGTTAGCGAGATGCTCGTACCAATTGTGTAGAATCTAATATGTTCATTATACATTCCGTTAACACCGTCATTATCATGATCATCACCGTTAACTAGATTTATCACATGGATTGTCTTTCTTAAATAGAGCTTGTGTTTTAGGTCGTAGACCGCCACGCTGGTGGTATCACTTTTAGATTTATGCTAAAGTAACCCTGTATGTTATGTTAGTTTATATTAGATTCGATTTTTATTTAGCTCGGTACCGAGATACAGTGGACTCCTCGGAACGTTTTTAGCGCTTTTTTTAAATCGACCCCCAAAAAGCGGTACCTATGAGGGATGGAAATTTAAAAGTTAACAACGACGCGAATTAATTTACTTATATAAAGTAGATGCACTGTTTTTATTAATTTTTAGATTCATAATTGTATGCCTCCCGTAGTTTTTGTCTGATTTTAATCAACGACTCGTGAAACTAATTCAATTCATACAATCGGCTCGTATAAAAAGCATTCTCATGGTGTTTGTGAACTTGGGGAAAATTCGGATTGTTTCATCACGATTTGAACAATTTCACATGTTTTTATGTGTAGCAATTAAAAAGTTCTATTGACGTAGTTATAATTTGTAAGTATAATAGTCATTTAAATATTAATATATTTTTGACTACCTCTTTCGTCGTACTGGTTGCAAGTGCAACTGTCGATCGGGAGGTTCCGGGTTCGATTCTGTGGCCGGACACTGCAAAATGTTTCTTATTTAGATTTTCTAGTAGCGCTTCGGAGTCTAGATACGTATCCGGTGTATGGCAACAGACTCATCACCCA
>DWEI01003265.1:0-13051 GCA_018245875.1 Mysoria ambigua | reverse complement strand
ATTTTTTTTTGAGCACCGGATAGCTGTACTACTTGGCATTCCAGGATTATCCATTCTTTCTGGGGCACCCTGTATATAGTCCATAATAAATTTATAAAGGCCATATTTATTAAATAACAGACATTTAATTATTCATAAAAAATTTTACAATCAGCGTTTCGATTTTATTTATTCCTTTACTGTAATGGGTCATTTATTACTTTATTGATACTCGTGACACAATGAGAAGATTAAGAGCACATTTTGCTAGCCAAATCGCATTTATTGATTAACAGAGATAATAGATAGCGTTACAGAACATTCCTTCATGCTTCAAGCTTCCGTACGATGTTTTCCTTCCACATTATAGAGTATGATATTTCATTATTAAAAACGCACATAACTTCGTGCAGCCAGCAGTACGTGACAGTGTTTGAAGCTCTGCGCTGGAGGTTAACTTTTAAACCATTATCGTTGCGCATAAAATCATGGAGAAAAAAACATGTTTTGAAGAACTCCATTTTATGCAGTTTTCTCATAATATTTTTCTCAACCTAAGCTACAAGTTACATACTCTGTTTAATTACAAGTTATATATTTTATTTAACTGATTCGTAGGCCAAATTTCAATATTATAAACTAATATTAACAATTTCAAGATCGTTAATAATTATATCAAATCAATTGACGGGCGAACCCTTCTTCAAAACGGATGCTTGGAATGTTCAAAGGGATGACAACCTTCAGATAAGGTACAAGACGTCTAAAGGAAAGCCGCAAGCGCCTTTACTCAAACACAGTGACAAAGTGTGTTTCAATTATATTTTAACTTGAAATTGAAAATTATATACCTTAAGGATATTACATTGTTCTGGGAATAATGGTAGTTTAGTTGATGAGAATTAGCGTTAGTGTAAATAAAACGACTAACATTTGTGGTACTTTCAGTCTGCAATATTTACAATTGGAGTATTATTCCACTAGTGTAGCTGTATATTTGATTATTATTATTTGATATTGAGTGATTATGATTATACAATAGCTGGGATTTTTTTTGTTAAGTGAACATCTAGTTTTGAGATCTCTTTATTTTGCGCTTATTTTTCAGTGTAAACTTTGATGTAATGTAATTCTTTGATTATATTTGTAATCCAGACGGTTCTTGAGACGTGTCTGTCAGTAAAATAGTCGAACGGTTTATTCCCTAGAAATATTCCCTTTTCTTGTAAATATTTAAATAACGTGATATATGTGAATAAATGTGGGTTCAAACTTGTCAAACTTACACAATGAACTTGTGTCTCGATAAAAATAATATTAACTTGGAATATCAATTTCAACTTGGATCTGAGTATAGACAGTAAATGATAATTTTATGAGTAAATCGGGGCAATTAGCTTGATTACCTATAGGTAATCAAGCTAATTGCTCATAGCTAAGCATAGGTAATTGTTGATTTATATATTATGTGATGTGAACTAAGGTTTTTATTATCATATGAAAAAAGTGCATTGCCTTTTTTTTCGAAGAAACGTATGATAGCTTGTAATAAAATAATGAAACAACTTGGTTCGGAAGTCTGAAATAAAGTATTAAAAGAGTAACTTGCGAAATTCTATGTCACATTCCTGACCGAGCGCTGGGAAGGTGTATTCTCATTTCGCAGCGCTCAATCACTTTTCAAATATAATATTCACGCTCCTGTCTTAGTTCCGTTTTTATTCTCGCTGCATATCCGCAAAAGTGGAACGTGGTGTGATGGCGATGATCTATTGCCGATTCAAAATGTTAGTGTGCTACGTTTCGACACGCCAAAGGTGACTATGACGTCATACATATGTAGAAGACGTAAATTTCAATGATAGATAATGACTAAAGTTACTATAGAAATGAAGACGATAATCCCACTCGTCATTGGATAACCCACTTTATTTATCGTTGTCTATGGATAGGAGAACGTAGCGAAGTTAAGGTGACACAATGTTTACCTTTTCAAAAGCGAATTCTCTGGAAACTCTCAAATAATTTTATTCAAATATTGTCATATTCTGAAAGCAACAACATTGAAATACCTGTTCGAGGTAATACGTTTATACATCGTTTTTGTTTTACTGTAGTCCCAAAGTGGCCATTTACCTCAAGGATAATTACATTTTTGTGCTTTACAGCTCTGATTAAATACCAGTGACATTGAGTAACGAACAAATTAAATCTTTTGGGTGGATTTAACAAATTTAATAGTTATTTTTAAGATTTGTTTTATATAGCAAAATGTAAATATTTGTTTAGTATTAAATGACGTAACTTTACGCCTGTAATCCCAAAAGAGGTAGGCAGAGGAATGCTGAACACTCTCACGTCTCACCAGTTACGTTTATGTCTCACTATGGAATAGGTGGAGAGCCAGGCATCGGTCACATGCCCAGACCCCGAACCATTACTAGAAAATCTAAATTAGAAAATATCGTAGTGTTCAACCCGGGAATCGAACCTGGGATCTTCCGATAGGCATTTGCACTTGCAACCAATACGACCAACGAGGCACTTAAACAAAATATAAATGTATAAATTCATTCTATTGAAAAGAAGCCACACAAAAAGTTACTTTAAGAGTATAAGGCGCTATGTAAAGATAAGATTTGACATGAATAAGCTCCGATCTTAGACCAACCATAACATTAATGTAATTAAACCAAATAAAATAGCAAACATTCAATGAAAATTTTCATTGTTCAGCGTTTCGTAGCAACAGAAACGGAAATTTGTTAATAGACTGTAAATTTCATAACAGGCAAATTAAACGTGGAGTGAGACATCGATATAATTATGATATTGTATGTAAGATGTTTATTTTATCGTTCATATAATTCGAACTAGTTATGTCTTCGAATTTTCCGCGCGTAGAAAATAATGCCTCTAAGGGTTTATTAATAAATCTGTCCATAGTTCTGAAGCGTAAATACACATTTATAAATGAAACATCTCGTACGTTTTCGTTGGTCGTGCTTGATGCAGGTGCGACTGCCGTTCGGAAGGTTCTGGGTGCAGATACCAGGTACTTTAGTAATGGATTTCTCTAATTTTTTTTTTTTGGTTTATGGCTCACCACCTATTCTATAAAGGATTATGAATGTAACTGGAGAAATGTGTGAGTGTACTAACTACTTTCTCTTCTGCTTACCTCTTTGAAGATTATAAGAGTAATGTTACTTTATCATATGACCACGCTAGGTGCTCTACAGGGTAAACAGAGTACCAACTGCCACGTCTCTTTGTTTACAGATTTCACATACATACTTAAAACATATATGTCTATTACACTATTGGCCGAAACTATTAATCATAAATAGTGTCGGAGTTTATCAATGACCCGATTAATTCGGTAGCACAAATGTGAATACGTATGATGAAAAGCAGAAATTGTATAATTTTGGATGGATTTAAATTTTCCTTTTAAATTAAGCATCATTTTTTTATTTCAACTGGTTTTTTTGGCAAATAAATTTTCAATTTTCATGACGTTTTTTATTGATAAATATTATATGCTCTTCGAAACAACATAAAGCATTGAAAAAGCTCGGATCCAGAAATGTGCAAACGATCGGCCCCATCTATTGCTTTGAGATTTGTTTGCAGCCAGTTGAAAGTTTGTTTAAAATTCAATACTGAACGCCCATGACTCTGGATGCCGGACTTTTCAATATTGATTTAGTTGAAGCTTTTTTCAATAGGATAAAATTTCTCGAACCCTTTGCCAATCACGAAAAAACAAGAATAAATTCTAGCAAGTTTTAAAAGCTCGCCAATAAGTTTTTACATAAATATTGAAATATTTTTTGACCCCTCAACACTCGACTTCTGGATTATTATAGGGAAATTAAAATGAAAATAGTTCGAAGAAATTTTAAAGTAGAAATAAAATTACCTATCAAACATTAATTCGTACAAGTATAACAAGCAGTTAGACAAGAACACAACAAAGCACGTTCTGTCCCGTTCATCTCACTAGAAATCAAGCCAAACAATAATATAATCATTACTACATTACTGTGTGTGTATTACGTGGGAGTATGGACACGAGAGTTTTAGCATTCAAATATGTAGTATGTTATCTTATCCATAGACTAGCTATAAATTAATAAAGCTTATAAATTCCATGCAATATACTTAGGAATATTATTATTTTGCGATTGACACACAAACATATAAAAATTCGTCCGGATTTTTGTTTTTATTTGTACATTATAATACCTGGTTCGCCTTGTAAAAATAACTTTACTCTACCTACTACAAAGCGGGCAACGATAGCGGGGCAGTTTTGTTGATTAAATATAAATATATAATATTACTGATCATATTTATTTCACTATGACGAAAGGTTGACTGTTTGAAAATGGCTTTAGGCACTAAGATTATACATGAACAATAAAGGGTAATAAAATAGGTAATGGGTAAACATTGACAATATAAAATATATTATTAATAAAAATGAATATGACTTTACAGGTGGGAAGTTACGTAATATGACTATATCAATCTTTTGAATCCGTGTCATATATAGAGGCGTACCGATACCCGTACTGTGTTCTTACAAATAAAACCTTCATTTTATTACAGCGATAATCTAGTATACAGGTTAATGTTAAATTTGTGCGCGGGAAGAAATAACTAAAGCCATGTAAGTAATATAACTGCCCTATGTCCTCGGGCAGGGCTTAGCGGCGGCTATATAATAACAACGGATCGACATCTTTCATTGTCTCTGAGGGCCGCTAGCGATCGTGATATTTACCGCTTGCGGCCCAAACGTCGAACACTCTAGATGCTACTTAAATAGAAATACTGGCCACAGTAGACGACGCCTCAGAGTCATAAGACTTTTATGTGACAAAATGTGATTTTACTGTTATATTCTAGCTACGACCGTAATCTAGTGTGCCAAATCAGCTGGTTCCTAGTTTTATTTCAATTCAGATATCGCATAAGAGAACTTTTTAAGTAATATGTCCTGTCTGTTTTTTTATCACGTCATTGAAGTATCAAAGTTATTTACGAGCTATTCGGTTGCAATACGTTTATATAGCTTGCCATAAACTATAAAGGTTTTACAATTCTAATGTTATATGTATATGTTGTAGGTATATGGAATAAAACAAGGGATATCAGGTCATCTATGTTTTTATTTCATGACATCTCGATCGGGTTAACTGTTGTGCAAGAATTATAATGAATTGTATAGTTTTATAACCGCAGCGTTCGCGCTGAGTGGTAATCAATGTCCCGACCCTGTGCTGGGATACAGGGTGTCATAAGAGATGACCGAACTCGACGCAGGCAGATCGCGGTATGCCGCGACCTTGGGCCTCGGCGTAGGTGGTGCGAGAGGCTGTGCTCTGCGATCCCCAAACCGTGTGCCCAGCGTAGGGATTAATGGCATAACTACTCAGGGGAGGCCTATGTCCAGCAGTGGGCTGTAATAATATGATGATGATAATGATTTTTAAATAGTACTGCTGTAATGTTGTGGGTTCGCAACAGTTAAGTACGGTCCGTTAGAGAATCCAATTGTTCTCTGATACATTGTTTGTTATTCATAAACATAACATAACATAAAAAATCAGAAATTTTTAAGGCTTTAGGAACAGCAACTTATCATAGGCTTTAGTTTCTAGATGTGAAGTGCGCACATGTAGCTTCATTATTAGATAATTAAATTAGATTGTTTCAAATTATACGTCAACCCTCTTGACTAACTCGATGGTACTCCAGCTTTGTCAATTACGAGTGACAAATTCCCAAGTTTGTTGTCTGAATGCATGACTAATAGAGTTGCTGAGTTATGGATGGACGGAGACCTGAACAAGCCTCTGTGTCAGTAAACTATTGCTGTTATAATATGTATATTAGAATGTCTGGTAGTTGGTTTGTACAATATTTTGTTATTCATGAAGACTGAAATTGTGTACAAATATGTGATGTACTTTTATTTATGTTTAAAGCAGTAACGACTAAAAATTTAGATATTTAGAAGTCACCTTTACTTCAGGGTAATTCGAAAGGTGCCAAGTCGCCCGATCGGGCGAGTTTTTATAGGTCGAGATGACGAATAAGTCATCTCCATAGAATATTAATAGCTTGAAAGAGAGCTAATGGATCCTTGTAAGATAGGAAAGAAATATAAGGAAGATTCGAAGCAAATATCAGGAAATTGTATTCAGTCATCCAAGTGAAAGGTGAAACAGATGAAGGATATACATCTTTTGTGTACGGTTTATCACGGCTTCATAAAATAATCAGTCGAGAATGAAACGTTTTTTTTGATAATTTTTATTTATTTATTTCTTACTTTATTGTTCGTAATAAAGGGCGGATTTTGTATAGCATTATATATTTTTATGTATTTTTGAGTATTACTGTATTAGCGATGGTTTACACACGCTTCTAGATATTGTTTACAGCTTACTACAGATCTAACTGGTACGTCGAAGCACTAGTGCCCACCTCTCATATCACAAAATTATCGACATGTCTAATATATAAATATTATTATATAGCGATAAAAAATTGCACAATAACCTAAACCACTTAAAGCTCGTGATTTTATTTTCTGAAGCGTTTGATGTTTCCTGAACCCATACTTTATCTACGTGATAAACTGTGGCAGGAAAATTTCTGTATATTTTTTCATTTAATTATAAAATGGGAAAAAAATGCTCGTTTTACTGAAGTTAATATTTAATCATTTACATTTTGTCCATTGTTCACATCTTCGATATATTTCTAATGAACGGTAAAAATTAATGACTAAATATTGGTGAAACTGTTATAGAAAATAAGTGTCGAGAGAATGAAGAATCGTGACCTCAAAAGCTGTAAACCAAAAAAAAATTTAGCATCACGCTTCTCAAACCTTCCGAGTACTCTCATGCAATGACGACCCTCAAAAATAATGAAGATGTTGTAAATTCATAAAATTTAATTCTCTTTACATTTTTATGATAATAATTATTCTTATAGGTTCAGCAAATGTGGCACATCAACAACCCTTTTTGATTTTGCTTTACTAACAATGTTGTTAGTGTAATGTTCAAACTGTACCTACATATTACGTAAAAAATGCTTACGGTTCATCATATTTGGGAAAGAATGAATGGAGAAAGGAAAGATAAAGATAAATTTTATTCGTCGTTGAAATATTCTACAACGAAGCAATTGTATTCGATTATCAGATCGCAACGAGACATGTCTGTACAAGTTTATTTTACTGATAGTCTGTCTAGACGTACTTACCTCCAGATTAAGGGAAAAGTGTAAAATGATTTCGCATATAAAGTACCATTTCTTTGAATTAATCTTCAATTGTGTATTTAAATTTTAGGCATTAATTTATCAAATTTTTGGCGCAGCTAAAGCATTTTTACTACAAAAGATTTTTAAATAGAATTGATATTACGTGTATAATATAAATAAGATCTCATTAAACACAATATTAATTTAGTTACATATGTTTGATTCATCTTATTACAGACTTACTAGCGTTTAACATGTTTTTACGAACATGAAAAAATTGAACGTTTTAAAAAAAATGCTACGTTATAAAGTAGATCTATTTAAATAATAACATCGAAAAGAGTTTAGCGATGTCTATGGAAGGATTATACAATCAGTTTCTGTATCGAAAACACCTTTCTGGAAATAGCATTTGTGTAATTCTGTTATGCCACCGGTGTCATCGTGGCTCGGATTGCGTCACCGCGCAACTTAATTACCACCAGATTGGTTCGTAACAAATATGTCACGTGACATAACGAACACTCAGTGTTGTGTGACATAATTGTGTCTATTTTAGTTTCTGTTTTTAAGCGTGTTATTCACGATGGACTAACTTCAATTAAGTAGCAAATATATTTCAAGATCATTTGTGTAGTACAATTATTTATTTATACCACGATTTTTGGCGTTAACTGAAATATGAATTTTATTCGCTATTCCTCTATTCTTATTTTAGATATGTATTACTCTTTGTTTTATGTAGGTATGAAAAATGATTGCCTTTAAGACATTTTTAAATTTCTCTAAAAAGAACCTTGAATTGAAAATTATATCAGTCTGTAATAGTGTATATAAAAAAATATATAGTTTTGCCGTAGAGCGCGGGTAACGTAAAATATCCTAAAAAATTTTTTTTTCACTTTTACTTCTTATAGACTTAGCCTGAATCCTAGGAAATATGAAATTATTATCATTTAATGTCATTGAATTTTGGAGAGACTGTAATTTTCAGCGATTTTTTTGGGTCAAACAGAGTGTATATCTTCTATATTATTTTGTTTTCTTCTCTGTACTTGAAATATATTGTTAATATAATCAATAACGCGGATTAAGTCGCTGCTGTCAGTTACTAGGTATTTTATACACCAGTGGACTGTGCGAATTGATATTTGTTTAGTAAATAAAATAATAAAATTGAAACGTAATTTGAGATTTTTATTTCGGAAAGCTTAATGAAGTTTACAATTTTAAACATTATATTTAAAAAGAGACCTCTTACTTAACCAAGTGCAACACCGCTACTGATAAGGGAATAAGACTTTTTGCATATATAACCTTTACAACCGCTCTGCTATAAACAGCCAGGAGTACTGGAACCGGTAAATAAGTTTGCGGTTAGAGGTCCCTATCTGCAGTATATCCGGTGTCTATAAATTTTAACCTGGGTCCGTGCTACCTTCGCGATGTACGAAAGCTATGGACGGTACCATAAGGTTTTATTTCGTAGGTATTTTATAAACAATGCATCTATCGAGTGTGCGCAATTTACAAGAACATATTTGTGTTTGTGTTCAAGTATGATTAATCTTATGATATTATGTCTGATTAGGATCTAAACATATTGCGTCATTATATTATGATCAAACGTATACAAAAATATAAGTGCAATCTAACTTTTCTTGTGGCCGCCATCATGCTTGTTTTCCTTTTGAAAGTGTATACGTCTTAATGTCCTAACTTTAATGGTTAAAATTTCAAATTCTGTATTGTGATTCAAGCTTATAAAACAAACTGCTATCACGGAAATAGACGCGGCGAAGAATGAAGTGTTCTGTTATAAAAGATTTTAGCGAAGCTGACAAATGTTACATCACATTTTAGGGGCGTGTAACTCATCTGTTCCTTGATGATCATTATAGTCTATAGCCGTGTACATTAAATATGAAATATAATACATATTATCACGCTTGTAATCACTAAAGTGGAAGGCAGAGGAATGTAGGATATGCCCACGTTTTACGAGTATATTTACGTCCCACTATAGAATAACTGGTAAGCCTATTGCCATGCATCGGCCACATATTCAGATTCCGAGCAATAGCTGTATATTTGCCTGATTAGTGGAATCTGTATGTTTGCCCGATGCATGGATATAATTCTAGTAGTGACTAGAATTAAAAATAGTTTCCGACAGTCGCGCTTGCAATCAACACGACCAACGAGACAGTCATTAACTTTTATAATCCTATTAACATTATAAACACGAAAGTTTGTAAGTATGGATGGATGTTTGTTACTCTGTCACGTAAAAACTACTGAATGGATTTTGATGTAACATTACAATAATATAGCTTGTACATAAGAATAATACGTACGTTACAATTTATAATTATATTCTGCGAATTATCCAAGATATCGAGTACAATTAAGTAGGATATGCCGAGCTGGCGTCTACGTTGGGACCCTCGGCTCTTACCCCTAACTCGCCTACTTATCTTTTTTGTCTAGGTGTTTGATTTTTTCCTTTTCTCTGTGAAGCTACATATAAACCACTTTTAATCCTAGAATTCCCATGAGGTCGGTATTTACGCAGGAGTAACGTTGTGACACACCGATTTCCACGGATCGAAGTCGTGAGCACATCTGGTATCTGTATACGGTATTATTATTTATCGCGAATGAAGCTTCATTGATATTGAGCGTAAAGAATTGCGATATAATGGAAGTTCATGAATTTCATTCACACATCTAGGTCGGTGCAGTTAAGTTGAAACAAACCGATCACGCGATGGTTCTTTCACCTTTGACCCGGACATAAATATGTTTGTACACTTTGCGGAAGTAACCGCTCTCGTTGTTTTTCGACAATACACCTCAAAAACATGATGTATGTAAAAATGTTTAATGTGTTGTCGTCATGACTTACTACCCTTACTTGGCTTTCCTTTCCTTTTTCTGGACTCTTGTGTTTAAATTATATGTATTATATGTATAAATATTTTCATCTATACAGGTTAGTCGTAGTTTCGGCTTGGGTTAATTTATACCGAAAAACTTGGTTTTGGTCATAGTTTAGACGTAGATCAAAAATAGTTTTGGTTTCGTCAACCGAACATCTGTTTTTGTTTGGAAAAAAAAAATTATACGCTTGCAATCGTTAGGTCTACCGCACGATGGAATGGTCAGTATTAATACTCGCTATGGGTGCCGCTGTATTTTCTCATACTTATTAAAAAACATAGCTACACAAAAAGCTAAGCACATCATAACTACACAAAAAGCTTATTGTTAAGCTATGACGCTTTATTTTGATATATTGAAGTAAAAAACATTCCTTTATTGAATCGTCATCAGCGGCCTATTGCAATACGATACTAGACACAAGTCTCCCTTGAGGCGTTATGCCCATCATCGTGGATCATTTATTTAATGATTTATTTATCGTCTATATTTTTCTTTAATGTACTCGTATGATTATAAATAATGTCGTTATAGTTGTTATACAAATATTGATATTTGATTTTACGAAATTGTTAAGAACTTAATATGCTTTTTTCTAATATTCCTGCTCGCGTTAATAAAATATTGATAGCATATTAAAATAAACTGTCATTTATTTAGCCCGTGAATTGGTGAATTTAAAATAAATGTATAAAAAACTCTGTAATATAGATTTATTATTTTAAATTATTAATATGAACAAAAAGATTTGTCAGTATAACTTAGTACTAAATTAATATTTCTCCTCGCGTATCGTGAGCAATGCAGTTCGCGTTAGCACAAGCCGATCACGCGAGGGGTCTTTCACCCCTGACCCGGACAACACAAATCTATTCACTTCGTTATACAGCGCGCTGCCTGCTATTAGTAGAATGCATGCATTCAACCGTTGTACTTACTATGCGCTGTGGAATATGCACGAAATGTTGAAGTGAGCGCAACGCTAGATTTTCACGTCGATGGGATTTTAAAAGGTTTGAAGTTAAAGTTTTCATGCCTTCCGCGACAGATTTAGTACTGTACTTTGTGTTATTGTCGATTTGTGATTTAATGTCACTTGTCACGTAAGCAGAACAGCAACCCTTATTATTCACTAGAATGTTCTCGGGACGATTGATGCGTTCCAATCTGACATAACAAATTAAAACAGAGTGGATGTAAATTTCTTCGTATTAAGTGACGGTGGGTCTACAAAAGGGTGTAATAAACGGCTTGATAATGATAAAGTTAGTGACTTGATCATTTTATAGTCTGGAAAACTTAGTATTTAAGATTTTTTTAACAGAATTTGAATACTGATTAAAAACTTGTCTCTCTTAATTACATTGTCATCATTTCAATTCATATCAATAAAATGATTTTTAAAATTTAATGCAAGTCTGATGTTTTGGTACATGATTGTAATCATTAGTGGGTATTCTTTTATTGTGTTGACAAACTTGTTTTTCTGATGCGGAGATAGCGTTTTTGCGGCGTTGATCACTAGACCATGGAATTGTAAATATCGATGGGCTATTGGCCAATCAGTTCACCAGAAGTTTCCAAGAAAAGACTTTAAATATTCAAGTTTATTGATTATGTTCTAATGATAATAAAGTGCCGGAGCCACTCAAAGTCAAGTCAAAAATCATTTATTTAGATAAGATAATAAGATTATAAGATTTGCAATCATATATAAACGTCATTATATGTAGATAAGTTAAGACCCACAACTGAACTAATAATAAACTCAGTGGGGTTGTCATTTATTTTTTGATTGCTTAACAATTAAAATTTTAAGCCTCCAAAATACAGCAACTGATTTCCAGACGTCTTGCATATAATCTGCAATCGAATTGTAGACTTTTTGACGTAATCGAAACAATGTATTTTTAGAATTTATGAACTGACAAATTTAGCGCGTCGTTTGGTAGTTTGTTATAAAAGCGTATACTTTGACCTACAAACGAGATAGACACGTTGTGGATTCTAATAGTAGGCACTGCCAGTTTATTTTTATTTCTTAAATTTCGTTTTACTAGTAGTAGTGTCACTTGTCGAAATTTGCCTCTACTAGTTACCGATCCAAGAGCGAATGGTGTCCAGCGATGTAGAACTTAACAGATCGCTTGCCATCAGAAAACGTGTCAGTGCTACGGGCGAAAATGCCACGCGAAAATTAAACAGCAAGCGCTCTCTTATGAAATCTGTGATGCTGCATAATATTATTTACAGGTATAAATATCGTTGTAGATATTTTTATGAATATGGTTTGTTCCGCGTCAGGTCTGTAAGGATAGAGATATTTTACTTTACCTACATATAAAAAACCTGTCGTCATGATATGATAATAAGCTAGGTATAGAATTTATATTTATAAATAGGCACTTATTTGTTAACATAAAACAAATATTTTTCAAAAATAGTTATTGTATATAAGGATTTCATCCTAATATATATGACATATTGTCTACGGCAATATACTCTATTTGTGTCCTGTTATGATTCAAAGTTTTGAATCTTGATAAAGGCACTTTGAGACACACGGGTGGATATTGCAAACTGAAATCACGAAGCCACCGGTGTGGAAATGGACTTCCGTGCTGAAAGGGCGTTGTTCGCACTTGATCGATCGGTGACAAATGTCGACGGGAACCAGAGATACATGCGTGTATTCAAGCTCACTTCATATATTAATTTCTTTAACGGCTGAATCCGAATCTAAACACAAAATTATTATGATCTAAATATACTAGTCACAAAAATTAAGGGATATAAAAAAAAATCCAAATTTTTGGGTGATTTTCAACAAGCTGTAACT
>DWEI01003264.1:0-13051 GCA_018245875.1 Mysoria ambigua | reverse complement strand
GACACTAAACAATGGCACTGAATATTTAATTTAAATAAACCGTTGAAATAGAGAGACATACGTCACATAGTTCGTTTGCCATCTGCCGTTCTTCGCGTTCATATGCTACAAAACGGCTACAAAACAAACAAAGCGAAGCATTGTGTTCTAATATTACAAGACCGACACAGTGTAGTTGATTTGCTCACCTGAAATGCCGTCGTACGTCCACCATTCCTCCCAGCTGACGCCGCCCACTGCTGCAATCAAACCGACTCTAATTAAGTCTGAACTGTTTTCGTTATAACACTCTATAAGTCTAGTACATTCGTAGCGCTAGTTGTCTTAAGAACGTAGTCACGTGACGACGTCAAAGGGTTTGTCGATGATCTCGTTTATTTGAAAATTGTTTTTTGCAGGATTGACTAAGAAGAATAGTATAAACTAAAATATTGACTTACAAAGTGAAAATAATCATTCGGTGATATCTCCTTTGCTTTTAAAATCCATTCTTTGCTTTTAAAACAATATTAAAGAGTGTTCCTTGCCGCCTAACTTAACAGTATTTATATTTATAATAATATTAGAAATGAGATGAATTAGAAATTAACGAGTTAGAGAGAATTAACGAGTTATAGAAATTAACGAGTTATAGAAATTAACGAGTTAAGCTCAAAAATAGCCAACTAAATATTTTTTACCACTCGCGACACTCATTGTTTTATCTCATAAAAATATTCGAGAATGTTCCTTTATCTTTTACTACTGGTATTCGATCCCCAAGTGAATCAATCAAAACGAAATAAATAAGCCAATGAAGCGTGAAAAAGCTCGTATTGAAACAAAACATTTTCCTTGACAAGCCGCCGCTTCGCACTCGAGTTCCTCACAAATCGGTACAAACGATAATTAAATGTTCCGTTAAACTGAACACAGATTTTAGAATTTTTTTATTGTTTAGCCTTACATAACATCAAACCTTTTTATTATTATACGACAGTGTTTACGTAAAAATTAATTTGTACTTGAATTAAGTTAATACCTGACGTATTTAATATTTTTTTAGAGATTATCATTATAATAATGAATATTTATCATTTTATTGTCATATGTATTTCATGTAACTTGTATTATATAGTATCATAATAGGTTAGACAATCGTAGCCTCTATAATAAGAGATTATATTCTAGTTCAGTGAAGTTTGTCAGGATACACTGATATAATATTATGAAGAAACACATAAAGATAGGTATCCTATCGATTAATATATTTGACATTTTTATTCAGCATTAATTCGAATGATATTTTAACTCAAAATTCACATAACTTAGATAAATGCATAAGTACCTACGTGTGAGAACTTCGAAGCTAAGATTATTAAATTTAATTTAAAAAGTTAATTTAATTAATTAAATAATTCATTTAAGTTACTTTAATTACATAATTAAAGATAATTTCTAAATCGCTCCTGGTGTTGTAAACTATTCTGTCGAGTATGATATCAAAACACTTATACGCTTTGGCGAATGCGAGATGGACACAATTCATTCGATAAATTCCTTAATTGTTGAATACTCTTAAGACGTCCATATGCCGCTTTCTTTTTTTTATGAAGAATTTGAATAGATAACTAAAAATATACCACACATAAGTTTTAATCAATTTTATTCGTGCGGTGCCTATTTTATCAGAATAAACTTAATGTGAAGCGTTATCATATCTAATGTAGCTCTACATTTGACGCGGTCCAGTTGTCTAATTTCGTTTTAACATAAATTTAAAACAAAATTTCATTAAAAATAGCGAAAAGAATAAAATTTAAAACTTGAAATTTTTCGAAAAGTAGGTAGGTACATACTAGTATATTTAAAATTCACCGCTAACGGCAAACGGACTTAGGGATTAAAATTTCTAATTTGAGCATTCTGAAGTTCTCTTAATTAAGATTATAAGATTATGATACTCATAATATTTCAGAGCAATTAATTCAAAAATATTTAGACGAAATTCTTGTGCCGTAATTATCTGCGAAGTATCTTTCCTTTTAACAAGATATTCTCACTTTACGGATGCCGGATAATTATTGTAACTTAACCATAACGAGCGGCGTGATATCGAAATTTGTGTTTTTTCATCCGAGTAAACATTCACGGCCGGATTTATAACATCACGCTTTTATTTCCCGACAAGGGTAGGCAGAGGAATATAATACGTTTCTACGGTTTACCAGTGATGCCCCACCATGGATAATGGAGAATATTGGTAGGTATATTTTACAAAATGCAATATAAAATGTATGATATATATATTTTATATTAAATTGTGTAACATATATCTAGCAATGTTCCCCATAATCCATGGTGCGGCATATGACATTACTGGTAAACCATAGTAACCTACTATATTCCTCTGCCTTTCCTCTGTATATATAATTATGAGTGTAAACAAAATGAGGCAGAAAATGTTCACGATTCCCTCGAGAATGTTCCGCCGCTGCACTTATTCCTATTGTGAAGCTTTAATCACAATCTGTTTCGGTCGGATTCGGGTGTAGCCAGTCCTCCGTAACCAGCTTCGAGCGTGGCAAATACTAGCAAGTACTAACTGCACTGATACTAACATGTATATAGTGATCGAGCTAATTATCCATATTACTAAAGTGTTGATCGCAAATTACATACATTTAACGTGTTAACTAACACTTTAATCTTACATGTTTTCAGTCTTACATGAACTCTCTTATACGTTATTGTTGCAACGTTTCTATTATCTAAACTTCGTTACAAAGAACTGTCACAATTTGAAAAACGAATGAATTAGTTAATAAAAGCAGGCATACCAGAATACATATACAGGAACGTGCAGTTGAAATGTATACCAATCTCGAAACTTACTCGATACACGCCTGATTTATGCTTTTAATTTAAATTTTTGCATTCGCCAGGCGAAGTTCGCCACGGACGCGCCGCCTGCATCGCAAATATATGTCGCAGGCGAGTCGAGAGATCGTTTCCAGTTTCGATTCAATACAGCTTGAGCGAACTGTCGACTTTTAATCTTTTAATGCGACGTACTCAACAAACTTCGCCCTTACCAATAAGCTCCATTCCCTATATCTTGTACTGAGATGATCTTACATGCTTGTTTATGTTATTTGGTTACAATAGTATGCTCGATTCTTGTATATATATTGTCTATTTTTATTATACTTACGTTTGACAGTATTACGAAATGTACATACAGATATTGACACACACATTCATACATACACTCAAACATTCACGATACATACATAAATTCATACATCCATACTTACATTCGTACATATACATACTCGTATAACTTCAGTTTCACGCCGCGTCTGTAGACTTACTACAAATTGTGACTAATAATATGAATTTGAACATTATAGCGACAGGTTAGACTTATATGTATAAAAACTAAGAACTATGGCAGCAAAACTCAAGTATATTACTGCTCAGTGCAGATGTAACGTACAGGACGAAAGATTTGATATCAGGTAATCACACTACTCTGCGTAATATATTTTCCGAAGACGTCAGGTTAATGAAAACTTTCCTTTTCCAATCATTTATCTTAACAATGACGGGAGTGTATCAATTAAAGAAATATCTCATTACTTATGGATTTCATCAGACTTACTTATATTTATAAATACAAATGTAGGTATAAACAATACACTGTATACCTGTAACTCAATGGTCATATAAAACCCATTTCTTATATCGTACAAAATTAATTCACGTCCATAAGTATATTATATTAACACTATATTGAAGCGAATACAAGCACTCGCGAATTTAAACGCTTAGTGCAGAAACTATCTTAAAACAAGCATAAAATTGAATTCTTATGCATTGCCGCATTCCGCAGATGCGACTGGTACGTGACGGGAGAAGCGCCCGCCTGGGAAACGCCAGTCAGCGTCTGCTGCGTAGCCGCGACTCCCGACAGCCCCGAGGAGGCGCGAACCTCGCCGCGAATATATAAATTGTTTCACAACCTTATTAAGGTTTCTATTGAAATTGAATTCAACGAAATATAAATAGCAACGTTCGTTCACTAACACCCAAATGGAATAACTCCAGTTACAATATTTCAAAGGTATTGATGTCGCAATCAAATGTTGAAAACGTGAGCAATTCGCAGCCGACGAACTCCACAAAGAGCTTCAACCGTGCATCGGAAATGAATCAGTTTCCTTGCTGAGTGAAGCGAACGATATATATCCACACGCCGCGACCGTTCAAAAATACACCGTAAATTGTAAGCAGCAAAGTTCAATAACATAAAACTGTAAGGATTAAAATACGGCCCGGTACCTGGTGGAGACACTACATCGCGCACGCTACGAATAATATCGCGCGTTATAAATTCATCATGCAAGTTTGTGAGTGCTCAAGAATTAAAAATAATTCAATTAAGCACTCGGTCAGGTTTCTATGCGTTTGTGCATTTTTCATGCAATTGTTGGTATTGATTTCTAGATGCGGAGAGCTGTTGTAGAACGAATAGAAATGTCATCGATGTATGAAATAAATAATAAAATCATGTGGAAAATAGGCAATTTCACGGTGCATTGGGCGTTCTTTGCGCGGCGTGTGATAGCTGCAGCGAGCCCGTCGTCCGCGACGCCCGCGCCGCAAAAGCTTTATTGGTGCGAATAATTGCAGTGGTACCTGAGCTTTTTCACGGCTCCTGCCATTAATTTCAATTACGTCACAATTATTCAAAAGCTATCGTGCGGAATACTCATAAACTGGCACTTTACATGAAAATAAAATTCAATAGCAGAACGGTACACTGACACTTTACTTTTATGAATTCATTGAAATAACACACGAATCTTTTTTTTATTTAATATAAATGTGCTTTATAAAGCTCATTATTTACAAGTAATTAACCAAGACTGCTTAGTCCTACGTTTGTTATATATGGTAGTACCTACAATTACATGCAAACAATTACCGTGCGTCGAGTGAGAAGTACAATATAAGTGGTATTACTTACATATTGAGTGAAACTACTGAAACGTTAATTTTATCGCGAATAAAATCAGTAGAGACATATTGAGTATCGCTGGAATTGAGCTGGCGCGGTCGAGAAGCAAATGGAATAAACATCGCCCTCGTATATCACGGCCGTAGCGGCTAGATGCGGGCCACGTAACACCGGTTCACATTGGAGGTGCATGTGTGTAGCAAAGATATGTGATTATAGTCAATATTATTAATAATTGTTTAAGTAATAATATGATAAATATGTATTGAATGCCTCGTTGGTCGTGTTGGTTGCAAGTGCGACTAGATTTTCTAGTAGTGGTTCTTAGTCTGAATATTTACCCGATGCATGACAATAGGCTCCACCACCTATTACATAGTGGGACGTAAACGTAACTGGCGAAACGTGGGAGTGTTCTTCATTCCTCTGCCTACCACTTCAGGGATTATAGGCGTGAAGTTAGGTTTTTTTTATTTATATACAATGTTAAGTATGGTTTGTACTCTTAATATAGTTGCAGTTGTAAGCAATCTCGTATAAAGTCAGATGCTGCCGGGCGCAGGAGACACTGGGATCAGTGGTCAGAGACGAAAATCCACCAGCGGTAACGTGCTGTTGAAGGTATGTTAAGTATCAGTTTCAATTTAATTCAGCTTAATAACAATAGTTATAAAGTTCTTGTGGAGCACGTCGATGGCTTAACGATATTAGACAAATATTTTTGAGTAATTCATATCTTTGTCAATGGATACTGGAACCGAGCGGTAAAGGGCACTCCTTATTTTAATTATTACTAAAGAAGCAATTGCCGAGCGGTTGGTTGTAATAATAGATACAATCATTAAGGCGTACTATTTTTGACAGCGATTTTTAAACATGAGGTCTGGCTAGATGAGAGGCTAGATCATTACACGTATTTGAGAAAGCAATGATGCAGGATGTTAATTGTCGAATTACAAAATCTAAACCTATTTGTTTGATACTTATTCAAACAAATAGGTTTAGATTTTGAAGCAAACGGTAATAAGCATCTATCCCATTTCTCGTAGCGACCTTGAAAAGAAAAAATGTGAATTTAGACGATTAAAAGGATACATAAGAATATTATATACGAACGTAAACTCGAAAGAATACTTCATGTTAATAAAGGTAGAAATTATAATAATAAAACTTATTTCTATCAGTGAAAAAAACTTTTGTTGCCAAATTATAACATTCAGGTTACGTATTCTAAGCGCGCGTGGATCGAGCTCCGTGTATAAGTTGACTTGTTTTATGAATATTTAAATACTATAATAACATTAATTATATGCACATGTAATTAGCACGCGCGTTGTATGATTTAATTATGTAACCACTAATTGTAGCTAAGTTGATTAAGTTCACATAATATATTGGTAGTAAAAAATATTCCTATTAAAAATGACTGTACGCATGACTTACGTTCAGCCATTGTATTGTGATTGCACGTGAGTCATGATTGTATTCTATAAACACTTTAAAATACGTACATAGTTACATCATACATACATCAGTTATAAGTCCCACTATAGAATAACGAGTACCCAAGCTTATTGCAGTTATTGTATTTAATTTAGCGTATCCTAAAATTTTATCGTTTAATAACTTACATATTTTAGATCAACTATCCAACACGTGCTGTTCATTTTGTTTATATTTCGTTAGAAAACCACTAAATAAATCGAAATACGATAAGTGGCATACATTAGGATGTTTTGTGAATAAAACTGCAATAAATACTAAGAAAGTTATAAATATCAACGTTTATTATAATGTTCAAAAATTTATATATGAAGTTCCTAATGTATATATTGTTTTGATTGATTAGAATTTGATTGTTTATTATGAAGAGATATATTTCTCAACGTACATTTAGAACGTTTCTATCGTGATTTTACCAAAAGTAATGTGCTACTGTGGTTTATTTCATTTATTTGTACAATTCTGTGTTCAGTTCTAGGTTTTACTTTAAATCATCCAGTCATTATTAGACTAAATATTTGTAAAAAAGCCTATTACAAATTAAATGATTATTTAAATGATATATATGCATGCTGTGATGTAATTCCACCATAAATTAGTTCATAATGTAATATTGTAACATGATACTTATTTTAATAGATTCATAAGCACAGCTATGAACTTTCTTTGGCCGGCTCTTCTCCAAAGCGAGGCATCCTCCGAAGCGGTGGTAGTTTCATTTTGACGCACAAAAATGTTATAATACATAAATTTCTAATAAACGAAATTTTAATGAATAATTTTAGAATCAGAAGTTCTCTAAAATTAATGTATTATTAACGTAAGGTATGTACTCGTATTAAGCTTAAGATACGTAATAAGCACAAGAATGTATTCAGTGAAACAATTCATGATATTTGAAGGGCGTGTGTTTCATAAAGTTATGATTTTAAATGTTTTGTTTCAAACAATAAATATGTCTATTTAAAATCATAAATAGTTTATGTCAAATTCAAACATTAATATGTAAAAAGCTCTTTAAGCGGTTAATTTGAATAAACATACATCGCGTGCCGTCTCGTTAACCTTACTACTTGGCACCTGGAATAATATTAACAGTATTAAGTTGATACACAAATATGTAACTGTTTTTTTTCAAAAATTTTATATACACATTCGATTTATAATTCATGATAATAAGGGAATATTCCTTTTTGATAAATGTCATTATATTGTCATGTCAGATTTCCTACAGGACAAATCCTAACATGTTTCTGACATGTTTCTTCTACATCATTTATTTGTTACAATAGGGTTATATTTGAGAAGTTTGTCTCCTTATAAATTTTAATGAGTTCAATAAACATTCACAAAATGTACCTAAAGGTACCTAAATGTACCTAAATGACTCAAAGGGCTTATGAAATTTCTATGTTGTTATTTGGACATTAAGCTGAATTCAGTCTTCCATAAACTGCATTCTACACACCGGAATACTCGTCCGCTACATTTGTAGGTGTATTATGTTAAATATTTAAACTGTATCGTGCACCGGGTCATTGACATCTACACAAATTCGATATGGTTGCAGCTCTGTATTGTTTTTATGATGTACAAGTTTCTGCGATTCAATTTTTTGATTTACATGTTCCAATGAAAATATGTTTCGTGAAAATGATTGGGTATCCATTTAGTGAGCATACAAAACGAACAAAAAGGTTCTGGATAATTATATATTATTATTATTTTACCCTCGCGCAAGTTGTTTTACAAAATCGGCAGAGAACATGATACCGAAATATCTCTATATGGAAGGCCTGACGTTTGTCTTTTATATTTATCATTCTTTTCATACACGCACGAAAGTTTCGCATATACGCCACGCCTTTTAGAATTAAATACATTATGTGGACACCGATGTTTTCATATTTTGAAAAATTAGCTATTCCACAGTACGAAACTCGGCCGCATTTGACATTCGGCCGCCACGTGCAGGCGGCGTTACGAATTCATCGCGCACCGCGCACCGACGGCTACTCGCACACGCGACTATGCTAATTCAGCACTACTGTCGCTGAGCCCGCTTGCCCTCGGCGTTGATCCGCTGTGAGAGTTAGTACGCGAACGTGTTCATTTGATAGTTAATAATTATACAACAATTCTATTCTGCGATAGATTTTTTGTCATTATCATTAGCTCGCCTACTATCATTATCATAAGTTTATTACTTGATGGATGGACAGACGGTTAATATTGTTCATGGGAGCAGCGATTAATGGTTATCTAAATGGAGTACATTTATATATGCATAACCATGTTGATAAATTGAGTAATTAATATAGTATATTTTTAACTTAGTAACAAACATTTACTACTGCCTATTATTTGGTACAGACATTTGGGACTGTCTTACGTTGTAAGCTACGTAGTTTGAGGATGAAATTTTAATATTTAATATAAACCATGTAATAATTTTTCATACAACTTTGTTGGGATCGTTGCGATAAATGGTTGAAACGTGTTGTCAACGCTTCAGGGCCAAACGTGTGTTGATAATTAACGAAAATGAATGGCTTAATGTGTACAACAGTACACATTACTGTATATAAAAGCTAAAGCAGTACACATTACTGTACACAGAAAAGAAACGGTACGTATTTATTTTATTCAACTAGTCCGTTTGTTGTATGGTAATGTCCGTTTGTTGTATGGTATGGTAATTTAACTTGATAATTAGGTGTAACTTCACGCCTGTAATCCCCGAAGGGGTAGGCATAATAATAATTGGGTGTATAATTGGGTGTGAATTCAATTTATATAAAGGACAAACTTTTGAGTGATGAGCTTAATATTTTACACGAGCCTGCGTTTAAAATAGTCTGAATAATGATATATTTGTATGTATATGCTCTATAAGATAGTTACCAAGTCGTGGGTTCAACTTTGTTTAGGATCAATCAACTTTATGTTCCGATGTCCCGTAAATGTGGTCGCTGTTAAGAAGTATATTTTGTATTTGTCCAGTTCGCAATATTCACGTGCAATAGATACTAACATCGTACAGAGCGAAGCGCGAATTGCTTTAATAACAATCGCCGTGGGGTAGAAGTTCGTGTAGGGGCTGTACTGCCCCGAGCTAACTGTGTACAAGTTTTATGTATTCATATTCTACATGAGAAACGTATCAATATCGAAAAATTGAACATTGTCTTTTTTACACCAATTTAATAATTGTTTTTTTGTAATTTTATCACTCTTGAAATAAATGACTCTGGAATGCCGTATAATTTTAAATTCGTTTGATATGCTTTTTCGTGAAGCTTATAAACGTGTAATGTTTTTTTTTGATGTGAGAGAAGTAAGGTAAGATTATAGACATGAATTAAATAACATATAAGCGAGTAATAAAAATATAAGTCTGTAAGGAGAAATTTAAAACACGGTGCCCTGTCTGCCCTGTAGTAGCGTAAATATAAAAAAAAAACTTTTGTCAAATAGTGAAAGCTTGATAACCACAAAGAAACCTAAATATGAACAATAGTTCAAATCTTCGTGTAAGCATGAGCCAGTGAAGTTAAATTAAAGTGGCATGCGGATCCGTCGCCGCTCGCCGAGCTTAAGGCGGCGCCACCTGCGCCCCCGAATTTGTAGCGCGACGTCTATGACTGCTATTTACTTATATGCACTTTTATTTATGCCCGCCTCATGACTGCCTCGCCGGTTATGTTGGTTGCATAAGCAACTGCCGATCAAGAAGGGCATGCGATTGGATCTGGATTCAAATATCGGGTATAGCACTATTGAATTTTTCCAATGTTGATATCTTTGTAGTATAATATCCTTGTAGTGTCTCGGAGTCTGAACATGTGCCCGGTGTATGGCAATAGACTCACCACCAATTGCATAGTGGGACGATAACATCACCAATGTACCGTTGGAATGTCCTACATTTCTCTGCGTACAACATAACGTAAAATACAGGCGGGATAGTATTAATGAATGCAGGTCCCGAGGGAGACCAGATTCTGCTACATTGGCCAATTCGATCAGATACTGATCGATTGTACAATTAGAAGTCTCCAAAACCGGAAGTGCTTATGGAGGTGACGGATGTAGAAGGACATTAAATCTGTCAGAATACAGGTATTTGGCACTCGGTGCTCCCTGTGTTCCCCGCGAGGCACCTGGCGTGATGGTGTAATAGTAATAATAACAAATGATACAAACTTACTATAATTAAGTACTCAAATGTACTTCTTAACACATTGTACTTAACAAATGTACTTCTTAACACATTGTACTTAACAAATGTACTTCTTAACACATTTTTCATTTTACTCGGTCCAATTAAACGAGACACTTATGTATGTAATGATAAAAAAAATCATTCCAAATTCCACTATACGAATATATTATAGTGTTATAATATTATGACTGGTCCATTTGGTCTAGAGACTCTTAGCTGAGCTAGAGGACATATCATTAAATAATTATTTTGTGATTCGCAATAATTACACGTATATATTGAGTACACGTTTAAAAATATTCATAGTCGTCATAGCAAAGACTGATTTGGGAACAAATGAATGTGTGTGCGGCATTTGAGCGTATCATTATGTTTTAGTAACACATTAGCGGTGTACTTTTGCAACACTACCAGCTATTGTTTGTTGTCATGTTTTACTGTCGCCATTAATGTTGTTTCCATCTCTAATTGCGGCAACACATCAAATTTTTTCATGTCCTGAAATTTATTAGTAAATGTTGTAGTGATCTTTCCGTTGATGCATTTTTTTAGATAATTACAAAGATTTAAGATAAAATCTAAAGTAAACGGACTATTAAGGACACTCCTAAGTTTATAACACAAGCTATTACGACCGAGAGTAGTGCACGTTTAAGTGTGCGACTTTTATGTTAAAATAACCGAGGGGAACAGTTATTCAAATCTTAGTGCAAGAACAATTCAGTGAAGCAAAGTTAAATTAAACTCGCGCACGGATTCGGCGTCGGCCGGCGGAGCTTAGGGCCGCGCCACCTGTGCCGCCGAAACTGAAAACATTTTGTTGCGCGCCTCCAATGAATTCTATTTACTGCATGCAATTTGTTTTTCATTTTTACACGCCACATTTAACAGACCGGTCCGCATTTAGTTACTGATTATGTCTTTTCCGCCTTAGGTTTATTAATTTCTTTTTATAAAATAATAATAACAATTATAAAATCTTGGAATACCTAAGGGTACTCGTCACCCATTTTAAGGCGATCTGAAGAAGATCTTAAGACGTTTGCTAGCGTCTGGACGAAATCTGCGGAGGACCGAGCGTTAAGGCTCACCTTGGGAACGATCTATATCCTACAGTGGAACGTCAAAGGGTGATATTATTGCATACACCTAATACAAAAATACTAATTAAAATGCCAAATGTCAGTTAATGGAAAAGGTTAAATAAAACCCGCACGATTTTGCCGGGCTGCCTGCGCTACTGAAAACAGTTCGTTACAAGGCTTTGTTTCCTCATGTTTACTTTCTAAACGACTTGTTTCTAAATATATTTAAGAAAGCTTTATCCGTGTTTTATAGTTTTCTATTCGATTGCTGAGATATTACGAGAACCCAGATCAGCGTAGCGTCACGCCTGGAATCAGAGCCTGAGAAGTATATTGAACTCCTATATTTCAGTAGTTATGACACACGTCTTATTAAGGCATAGTGGGATTCTGTATCGCCATAAACCGGACAAAAGTCCATTCTTCCAGCTTCCACTGAGAATGTCGAGTGAGTTAAACGCAACAATACTTTGCCACGCGCAGGCATCGAACCTAGAAAGTCTTGATGGGCAGTCGAACTTGCAACAACTAGACCGTCGAGGCTAAAACTATGCAAAGCAAAGTTAAATGAGAGCCGCATATGAATTCGATGTGACCCGCGAAGCTTAAGGTCGTGCCACCTGCGCCACTGAAAACACAATTTGTGGCGCGGCTCTTGTCACCGTTGTTTACTTTTATGCAATTTATATTTCATGCTTATGCGCGGTGTTTGCGCGGATATTTATTTAAAGGTTTCTTCATGCACGCCAGGTGTTGGCCGCGAATTTCTTTCATTCGTGTTACACTATTTAACATTTTCATCTAAAACTTTGTCTACATAAATCGATATGTCTATATTATATAAATTGAGAAGGTGGAAATAATGTATTTTTTAGGTACTGGTACGATTTCAAGTGTTTATAAACTAAGACATAGACTCAATAATAGGCTCCCTACCTATTCCATAATGGGACGTAAATGTAACTGGTGAAACGTGGGAGTATTCTATGTTCCTCTGCCTACCTCTTCGAATTACCATTCGAATAACGACGTTACTATTCCCTAATAATGACCTCTTCTATTCGGCTTACTTCCCTAGTTTCTTTAATATTCAGATATCCTCTATTGATTTAAATTAGATTAATTAACTGCCTCGTTGGTCGTGTTGGTTACAGGTGCCACTGCCGATCGGGAGGTCCCGGGTTCGATTCCCGGGTCGAACACTACAAAATTTTCTAATTTAGATTTTCTAGTAGT
>DWEI01003263.1:0-13051 GCA_018245875.1 Mysoria ambigua | reverse complement strand
CATCAGGTGGACTGCATGCCTGTCCTCTACTTCCTTATTATAAAAAAAAATACAGTAAGAAATAATAACGCCAGATGTCAACTTGAACCATGTGAAGTGTTACACAGTGATTTGTAACAATGTAAATATTTTGTTGTATAACTAATGCCTACTGTGCCCGCGACTTCATCTGAATGGAATTCAGATATTAAGCCTAAGTAGCTCCTTATTACATCAGTTATCTGCCAGCGAAAGTTCTGTCAAAATCGGTCAAGCTGCCCCAAAAATTATAAGCAACAAACAAACAGCCAGACAAAAATACCATTAAAAAATTGTTTTAGTATATGTAACGTGATTACGTACATATGCATTTAGTAAAACGCAGTTATTTTAATGTTACAAACAGACACTCCAGTTTTATTTATCTGTATAGATGAAAACCAATGACAAGACAAATGTGGAGTGAGCTACCCGATGGTTGTCTTTCCATCGGGCTTTAAATTGGAAGATGATATACAGATCAGAACACCACCGTACAGCGGCCGACGAGTGGCCCGGTCACCGCGGAGCAGTACGGACACTACTGGTAGCGCGCTTTAAGGACAAATAAAATAGGAGCAAGTTACTTTGCTAGGATATAACAGGGAGTAACGAGGGACAGGGAACGAGAAAATTGTTGCAGAAAATTACAGCTACACGAAGCTGACAGATTTAGTAGTGTAGTTGAGTATAACCACGCTGATCTAGCTAGAACCGGTCACGGGAGTCTATTGTCTATAGTCAGACATGAAGTAATGGCTATACGGGTTGGAGTTATTTGGAGCAGAACATCATTAGCAGTATCCGTGAAGAGAAACTTCGAGGATCTGCGCACCTCAGTGTTCTCCATAATATTTCAAGAAAATTCCGATATTCAACAGTACAAAGATTAAAGGGTTGATACCGGCAAACTGGCAAAACTGTGAACTAGGAGTAAAATAAAACAATGAAAGCGTCTCACGCAGTGGAACGAAGTAAGGCATCAATATACATATATACTCGTATGTACATGTCTGTTACGACACTTGTATCGCAGCGCGCCGAACAGTACTGGACTATTTCGAGCGGCGGTGCATGTATTGTCGGTCATGGCTAGAACAGCTGTATGCGCTCATAAACTGTACCAATAACAGGTTTATTGCATTTTTCGTTTTATCGCGACACATTTAGATATATCGGACAAACGACTGCTTGTCCGCGGCCCTTTCGTTCACTTCTACTCATAACCGGTCTCTCCCGTAACTGTATGACGGGCATATTGGGGCATGGGCAACCGCGTTGCTCCGTCCGTGATATTCTTATAGGACTATCTGTTCAAATGGATATGTCACAAACATTTATCGTGATTGAGAATCGAAACCACAGCCGCCGACCGAAAGAAACTGTGACAAACCGCCGGACCATTGGAATTATCCAAAAACCATCACACTACGCGTGGTGTCCCACGTTGTGTGCTCGCTGGACGCTGCATGTTTAAATGTATGCGTTAGTATCCATATACAGAAATTAATTATTTTAACCTGAAACATTTATTGAATGCGGTAATTGAAATGGTAGTGTAGAGACATTTCATATAATTGATACCGAGGCAGCCACCGTGCCGCTCGGCCGCTTCAACGATAGCGGACTGGCGGGAGGGAGATATTTAATTAGTAAAATAATGATCCGTAGCTGTAACTGGAACGAACTCAAGCGAGTGCCACACACACACACGCACGTACACGCGCACGCACACACACACTCACACACACACACACAGTACACACACGAAAACACTAATCGTGAATGGTCAGCAGACATCATGATACGAGTCATTTTCATTATTTACTATAATGATGCTATACAAGATTTTGAAGGTAAACAGTAGGTACTGTAAGTTAAATCTATTTTCGATTTCAACTCCTTTTAAAGTCCGTAGAAAAAGTTAAAAAAATTTCGATATTTATTAAAAAAAAATTAAACGTCGTTAGAAATAAGTACCAAGATAGAAAATTAATCACGGGCATTAATAAGCAGGGAAAAAATAATAATAAAAATGACAATAGAATACAAAAAGATTAACCTAATACATGTATTGCATGGTGCGTGGTAGAACATGACCACCATCGAGCCAGTACCACCGCCGGACGCGAGACGCCGGGCATGCGGTCTGCCGATGGTGGAACACGGCCTCTCACAGTGGCTACTCTGTTACACACAGTGACAGAAATTACACATGATGATCTGGTGCGCTGCGTGTTTCATACAGCAAGAAGGACGATTGTGTTGAAAGCGAACGAGGCTAAATGAATTTGAAAATGTCGCAGGCATCGAAACGCAACACGCACCCGCGAGAACCATGTGAACGGACGCGCCTAGCGTTGCTGCAGGATGTTTGTCGTCCGTTCCGTTACAACCAGTCCTATGTTGAATACCAAGTGCTCCTCATGTATTCACATATATATTTTTAACGTAATTTTTCGGACTATCCTTCATTTTTGAGAGTATTACCATCAAAAGCAAGAGAGAAAAAAAACCATTTGGGTTATTGTTTCGATATAAGTACTGAAAACGAAGTATAAAATGTGTCCGATGATGGCGACGGGCGTCCGCTGTCTGCGGCTGTCTCGAACCCCGTGGCCCTGCGCGCCGGCCGCGCGGCGCGGAGCCGACCTGCCCTGGCGAGTATACGGGTACAATAGCGACGACATGATAACAACGCACCTTGCTCCACGACTGCCCACGATTATTATCCATAACAATATTTATAACAACCCGCACGGGAAAACATTCTCAATAACTAAACAATTAATTATAATGTTCGTGTCACTATAAGTCGAATCCGTTTGAACCTTATTATTAAACGATATGTTAGTTTTGTTCAATTCTATAACGCTGCTGGATTTTCAAATGAATAAATAAACAAGTCAATGATCACTATAAGTTTAGTTAAACCAAAAAGCGCATTCCCGTACGTAAGCAGTACCTGCATTGTAATAATGTGTCCGTAGCAAGCACCGTGGATGACATCGCGTTTTGTTTTCGATGTTTCATGACCACTCTATGCGCCATAAACACTCCGTGTTCCGTTAAATGTAACATTTATTGAACTCTTCTCCATTTCTTTCCAACCTTATGTGTTTTCAGAATAGCAGTTTTAATGCATTTTATAAAGAAAAAGAGATACAAAGGAATGTTACTCGGCGCTCGGCTCCCGGCGGTGGCCGTAAAAATGTTTCCGCTTCTTGAAAGAAATTGATAGGATAACTTGGAAATGCAGTTTTTAAATCGATTCCATAGCCGTATTCATTTGGTACTGGGGCTATAAGTTTACATTGAAGAAGGACGTATTCACGCGTTAAATATTTCATATGTTAAGTCAATTTGAGACCTTATCACCATGATTTTATCATATTTTCGTTAATTTCATCATCCAACAACTTTCTCATTATACAACAAAATCATACCAAAGTGAATAATTAAAATGGTTAAAGTTTTCTACAAATCTAATCATCGAGAACATTCAATAAAGTTGAAGACTGTCCCGCTGCAGCGACACGCTCGCGCCGGAGCTGCCGCAGCGAAAAGGGCGCGCGCGCGAGAGGGCCGACACGAGGAGGCGGCGCGCCACTCGAGCGCCGGCCGGCCAACACTCATGTTATGCTCTACACGTTGCATGAGACTGTTTAAACGTAACTGTTCAATTGTGGTCGCGTTTTTCAAGTAAAATTTATTTGTCGACGGAGTAAACGTTTTCAGGAGTTAAGAAATTTTAAAGTGACACGATGAGCAGCACGAATATATCGTAAGCGCCATGCAGAACGCGTTTATGCGTTGGGTTACAACTGACTAAGAATGCCACGCACGGCCAGGTCCAGCACTCGCTCAAAAAAAAGCTAATTTAAACGGAAATGTACATTATGATTACAGGCGGCTGGGGAAATTTGTTTCGTCAGATTGATGAAACATTCGCTCCATGGTAACAACACTACATTGAACTTTCAATACTACAATAAACCAAATATGCAGTAATAAAAATAAATCTACATATACACGTAATATGCAAGACGTATCGCTTCTATCGCGCGCGGACTTGACGTATAATTATGTTTTTACTATAACATGTTTTTATTATTAATATGAATAAAGCAAGTTCGCAAGGTAATCAATAACTAGCTATATAAACATTGCTGTGCTTCTAGCTGGGTAAGCAAATAGCACGCAGCACGTAGCGCAGCACGTAACGACAGGTGCGCACCGGCATCGCAGCTGAGTGCTCCGCTCACTGGCGCCACAGTACGTCGGTGTAAATCAGCCATGATACAACATGTATGACAGAAGCACGGCTGTTCACTTTAAAGTCATTTAAAACGTAAGAATGAGTAACGCGGCCGCGCGCGACGAGCCGCAGCGATATTGAGGCTTCACATAAAACATACATTAAGTTTTAATTAATAAATGATACATATACATGATAATCTATGGCTCCGATGCTATATTTTGGACATAGAGCGCCTCGTCCGCCAGGCTGCCTGTGGTGCGACACGCTCCCCAGCGCCGCCCGCTGTACTCGTGCGCACTGGCGCCCCTCTATTCGACTATGGCACAGGTAACGATATCGCCGCCTCTTTACATTACAAATTACTTTGACATAATATGACTATAAGAACAATATATGTACGTAGTAATTTACTTCTTTCAATTACAAATAAATACATGAACAAATCAATTCAACAATCATCAACTTGCCAGCATTAGTAGCACTTAGCGTAGTTAACGATGATTGTACGACGTCGAGTATTGGTCGTCTATTTTTATTATTGCGCTACATACCACTAACTATGCTGATTGAGTTTAAAAACATTGACTTACACAATAACTGTAAAATACAAACATTTCGAAATGCAAAAGTTCCCGTAGAAGTAAGCTCGCATGGTCACCCGACGGACTGACAGCGCCCGTTTAGATTGCAGCACTTGTAATACACGTGTTCACGACTTTCTTTCTACAAGATTGTTTCAGCGCTGATATTCTATACAAGCCCTGACGATGAAACACGCACTATATTTATTCATCAATCATGTTTCCAGCGATGTCGTATGATATCCTAGTGCTATTGTTTAAGGAAGCACTTGGCCGTGTTGGAAGGTTTCTCGACAACGTATAGCCGATTGTCATCACATAAATGTCCCCACAGGATAGCCGTCCACGGTGGCTTTCTCTCGTATTCAATACGTCGTACAGAACACTTGTTACGTATTGTATTAAATACATTGTACAAAATGATTTTTAGTGTTCAATAATTGTACAGAACTCTTTTTTAACTCTTAGCCTTAGTAAGGTCCTTATCGAAAACCCCTCACGCGAGGCCTATCAAGCTAATAATTACTATTTTCTTTGTCAATTGATAATGTTTTTAGTTAATAATTAATTATTATTAGTTAGTTAATAATTGAGTTAATACATGTTGACTGTACATGGCAAAGAAATAAAAGTTTATAGTTAAAGCAGAGGATGCGGGGCTTAGTCCGAAACTAAACTAACTTACGAGTAGAAGCGCCACAGCTCCTTCTAGATTGCATCGTAATGTATGAGTTGCATTTTCATTTTTACCGTCACATTGAACACGTGCAATTGTACAATACTATAATTTTATGTACAGATTGATTTTTCGTCGGCTTATTGTGCAGACTTGTATCTATCGGTGCTAGGAACAAATGGACCACCTAAATTCATCTAGACGTCGAACAGACGTCGACGCCGACTGCTGACGAAGTAATTAGCTTTACGCGCAAAGGGAAACTGAATTCTAACAACACTTCATTAACAGTTATCACAGATCTTTAGATATGAATATTCTGACAAAATTAAATACTTGAAGTTTGAGCAAAGGAAAGTTTAAGTTAAACCGGGAAAGAATATTTGATGGGCGGAATTTACGAATGACTTATAAAAGTCGTGCGTAGACTGAACATAATAACCGTAGCGTAAAATTCAAAAATGAAACTAAGTAAAGTTTACAGACAGAGCCGGAAACACGCACGAGTGAGATCGATAGGCCGAGGTCGGCGCTCCCCGACGGCGGCCGGCCGCCGCCGCCGTCGCCGTCGCCGCGCGGCCATAGCCGGAAGGTGGCAAAATCGCATACAATTGACTTTGAATACTGCAAGTAAAGCTATTGTACATTCGTTCTAAACGCGTGCCCACACGTCCGGCCGTCCTAGGGTTAGGACTTCGATGCATGGAAGTATTATTGAAGCTTGCAGTGATGGACTGGAGCCAAGCAAAAAACAAAGTAAATGTATTGCGTTCTGTTGTTGGTGTATTTACCTCAGATATGCATTAAGATTCTAGTGCACGGGGCGCTCACTGTCAGGTACCGTTTCTACATACCACTGTTCCGCCAGTGATGGCAATGAAATATCGTTATCGACATTAAATCTACCGACATTGCTTGACCATCGAGGTGTTGGGAGACACTTTTTCCGAAATATCCCAGAGACCTGTACGCACACATGTGACGAGAGCCTCACACAAACCGACCGCGCATGCCGCGCGGGCTGCCGACACCCCTTCCAGACGTGCGTATATTGAGTGGGTGAATGCGGCCGACAGTCGCGCGGCTTCCAGTCGCAACGTTTTTCCCAGAATTAGTATTAACCGTTGTTAACTGTTTAATACGAAGGGACTCGAAGAATCTCTCCAAATAGTGACTACAGAGTTTATTAGATATTATATCTACACCTTTAGCTAGCCCATTAGCCTAGTAGTTAGTGAACTTAACATTAGCGGCGAGGGTGGCAGGTTCGACTTCGACCCACAACAATTGTTGTGTTATACGAGTGTATTCATACACCCAGTTCCCCTTCACTGTGAGATTAGCTGTCAGTGTGCATAAATGTTCCAAGATAAAAAGTTCCTTTATTCGTATGACCCTAGTACAAACTACACGAACAACAGACAACACTCACCCGGTCACAACTGCCGCTCTCCTATCGACATATTTTGTCACATTAATGACTGTCGCTTCGTTGCTGTCCTCGGGGAAGATAAGGGAACGGAATGATAAAGTTATATACTTGTATACAGAAGGTACGCGTTTCGTCAAAGCAAACAAACCTACTTCGCTATGAGATACAAATCAGGGGCTCTCAGGAAAGTCATGGCTAAGGACGCGTACACACTGGGAGTTCGTATACAGAACAATAAACATCCGGAAGAGATATAGCTGTACTATTGTATGATATATAAATGTTATTATGCTATTATTTGCTATAAAATATTATTGACTATTACATATTCTCGCCCACCCATAAGATAAATGCCGTCCACGTTGTGAAGGATATATTATACTCTGTCAATAGCATATTATCGTCGTTATAATAACACATAAAATACAAAGTAATGATGAACCGTGCAGAAACACCACGCACATGCATGAACAAATGAAATTAACCGTTTCACGTTCCAAGTAACGCCGAGATAGTACTTAACTACTCAAAATAATCGTGCCATCGGAATTGTAACATAGACTAGGTGTAAACAAAGTCAGAATAAAGAAAGTCATAATAAAATGACCGTGTAACTAGGTGCATATCTACCATTTCATGTTCACAGACAGCTAAGAAATAAACGTACCTGACTCGGGACTATGTCCAATGGAGTGGAGGTCTTGCTGCGACCGCCTTCGCTGTCGGTACTCAGACCTGTAGTCAGGCCATCTGCCGTACTGCGCTGGAGCGTTGAGATATTCTTGTGACGAAAATCTAGAAGCTCGAGGTGGGACAAAACCCCCTTGTGCATAGTAATCCTGCCGGAACACGACGTCCGGGTGGTTAGTGGCCGTCGGCACGATTTGGCTTCCAAAGTGACTCCGATGTCCAAGATACTCTGGGTTCATCGGACCGTCTGTGAACTCGTGGCCGTGAATAGAGGTAGATCTTTGAGGTCCGTAGTCGCGGAGCCGATTGGAGAAATCGGCACCCATCCGATGAGGAGAGTAGTCCAGTCCACGTGGCCCCATCTCGAAGTGACCGTGAGCTCTGTTCCGATAGTAATGGGGTGAAAATGGATTCTTACTATCCTGACTTTGCCTGGCAGGGCTACTTTCAACTTTAGGTTTGTCTTCAGCCTTAGGTTTTTCAGTTACTTTGTCTGTTCCGTTTTGGGTAAGCTCTTTTTTGGGGGTCCCGGAAGGTTCCAAGTTTTTACTCTTTTGGTGAGTAGGCGACTCGGAAACATCTTGAGATGCCCTTCTATTAAATTCCTGAACTTTTTCAGGCACATAACCCTGCTGCGGCATTTGCGACATTGTGCTTTTTTCTACATAAACGACATCAAAATTGTATACACTACTTCACTAGTAAAATTGACGATACAAACACTTGTAAAGTTATCTTTATTTACTTGATATATTTTTGGGAGCACATTTAAAATGTGTTAAGTTTGAGGAAAAAAATCACAACCATATACATAATAATATGGGCTGGAAAGGAAGAACTATGAGTCAGGTGTGTCGCAGGTGTCTCTTGTAAGAGCGAGCAATTTGTTCTTCATGACCCTGTTAACTGATCATCCTTGACATTAAGGAACCTAGAACCGCCTTACTTTTTGTGTCATTAGTGTTTACCAACCCACTGGATCAAAGTTACATGATGCATTTTTTTAATTTCATCTCAATCTTCATCAAAATGCTCATTGTCCTGAAGACAATTTTGATGCTACGCACCATTTCTCGGGAGTAAAAATTAAAAACACTTTCATCGAGATGAAACAAATATGGACGAGAAAAAGTTAAGGATTCATCCTCGGCATTTTCCACGGAAACTCGGAACGCTTTATTTTTCAACAAACTGCGGAGATATTTTTCTTTATTCGTCGCCGAAGAACAAATGACTCGCAATATTACATGAGGGAGCCCGCATTGTGATCTCGGAGTAGGTGTGTTTGTGAAATAAATTATATCTTTCCCTTGAAAAATTTGAAGAAATCACGCGAGTCGTTTCTCTGCCTGCTTTGTTGCGGGAATTGCTAACATAACTCTATTACAGTTATGGATGATCGTATATTTTTCATAGATATCATAAAATATTATAATATAATTTCATTAAAATATTACATTATCTTGTAAGCCGTACTACTATTTCATAAATTAATCTTTTTGCAAGTACAAAAACATGGCGAAAACAAAAATATTTTTTCTACTAATAAATCAGTTTGCATTCAAAATATATCTGAAGAATATTTCAGCGAAGAGAGGGGGTACGTTAACACAAGCGGAAGACCTGTTCTAGATGTCGTAGCTGTATCAGTCCCGCAAGCAACTACGAGTACCTCCTACAAGCCTTTAAGACCCCGCACGGCATGTCTGCTTCACCATACCGTACCGAACCCGCGCCGGGACGAGGTGTTGGACCTACTGCGCAATGCCACTTACCATGCCATCAACGTGTACAACGACCGTCTACTACAGGTCGGATAATCTGTGATTAAAATTATGTATAAAAACGCATACTTAACAAATATTTCGCTTCATTTGTATTACACTCATTCACTTTTCCCGTTCTTCTAACATTGTTATCTCCTCGCGACTATACTTAGATTCCCTGTTTCATTGTTTCCCAGGCACAATAATTTAGTCAAGCCAACATTTTCTACATCCGACTACATCCCTAACACTATAAAGTACAATTTGGTCTGGCAACCGAAACATATTTATGATAACGTATTAGTTGTCGCTCAAAGTTAATCTCGACTTTATTTCCTGTCACATAAAGTGTGATTTAAGACACACGTTCCATGCAGGCTTTTCTTTCATTACTGATTTGTAATTTTTCACGTAACGGCGCAAAGAAATATAAATCCTATTGACTTAAAATAAAGTTGCTTTGTCCTAGTTTATCGCGCTTCGTTAACAACTCCTGGCGCTAAAGGTAATCACGTTTCGTTATTTGTCGAGTTTCCAAGGCGGAGGCAAAACGTAAAAAGCAAAATAATAAAAATCAGTAGAGGAGTTGCTTTAGCATTGGCTTCAGAGCATTGCTCGTAGTCGCGTAAACAATTGTTTTGTATGCTTATAATTGACCGCAGCGCCGCTGACAGCGTCGAGTGTCTCAGGTGCAGTTTTCACCAGAAAGACTATTTTTACCAGATATAAACTTCACAGATTTTCATCTCAATACACTACTGTATAAAACAGCTTTCTTACTTAACATCCTGTTATTATAAAAAAAACATGACTATAATAATTAATTCCCGTACACTACGACAACTGACGTGATCTACTACTGACTACTGACTCTGTTCATCATGAACACTTCACAGCGTCAAGTAACACTGACGGTGATCACTTGTCCGATCTCTTCGGCTGTGGACTGGCGGTCGATGTTCCATAGGCTTTGTTCATGCGCTAGACAATTCATTTGAAATTTACAAGTGCACTCATGTGTCGGCCAGCAACTCGTGTCAGCGTTAATAGCAACAGTACTTGAATATATGGCTGGCTCGAGCGGCAGCAAACCAAAGAGTCGGTAGCGCGAAGCGAGAACTTCGGCGCAAGAATATTTAATGGGCCATTTAAACTAATAAGTTTTCGAGTTGTTCGCGTGTGCAAAGTTTTATCGTTACCGTACAGCGGCCCGCGCTACGAGGGAGTGTCGTCAGGGCATCGACAAAAACTTCGTAAATGGATCCCGTCGTTAGTTTAGGGATTCTTACGAAGCGTTTTTACTATAATTTGTAAAATGTTGTAAACTTGCATAATATCCGTTTCTATGTTCTTGTTGAACTTTATTTCTTGACAAAATTCCGAAGTGAGCCTGGGCTAATGGTGATTGCCACTGTTCTAAAAGGTATGTTTGAATTAAATTAGGGTAAGTTATAATGCTTCATAAAACGCAACATCACGCATGTAATCCCCTAAGAGGTAGACAGAGGAGTATAGTATACATCCACTTTTCACCAGATAGTCAAACGTGTCATCATAAAATAGCTGGTGAGCCTATTACCATCTGAATTTGGCACAAATTCAGATTCCGACCTATTAGAAACAATTGAAAAGAACAACACTCGGGAATGGAACCCAGGACCGCTCGACCAGAAGTTACGCTTGCTACCACTCTACCAGACTACCACTCTACCAGAGAAGTAGTCACAAAGTTTACTTGTATTTGTATTAAACTCTTTAAATTACCTCCCATGGATATGTGCGTCATATATAATCCTTACTTTTTATACCTTTATAGTTTAGTTCCACGGTTATATTTAAAAAAATTATATGAACAGGAATGTTATAAAATAATTTCAGAGCATATTTGGTTAAAATCTTTACTACTATTTATGTTTCCATTTACCCGCCCAAAAATATTTTATTTGATTTCGCAAAATCGTCCTAAATCTGGGGTATTTTATAAACGGAGTTAGTAGGAAACAGTGTTTAGCCAGCTTACTAAAACCGTTTATGAGCTCCAACGAAGTACAGTAGCCAACATTAACTCAGTGTAATATCTCACAATGGATTCAACGTAAATTATAAGCAGCGCCCGCCCGCCCTGTCGCGCCGCCCGCCCGCCCGCTACACCAGCAATAAATATATTTCCCACGTGACCAGTGCGCGGTGGAAATATATTTATTGCTACCCACATTGCTAGTGCGGTTTATTTTAAATTCACAATCAATTGTTATTCTAATTCTTTATCCTTCAAAAGATCGTTTCCTTATTGATGACGACGATCTGCACAGACACCACACGTTTATACTATGTTTCGAATTTGTTTGAATTTGTTATAGCTATGTTCAAATACACATTATATTTCTTAATTTGCGATTCCTTGTTCATATAACAGTCTAAAAATTACTTCAATATCCTACATTCGGTTGTTTTATTTATTACAAAAGTTTCAACATATTTTGACACTGTAACCTTCCTGAGCATAAACTTTAGGTAAACGACCTAGAATATTCGAACATGGTGATTATTTTCAATACGCAGTAGGCATACGATATGTGTTCGTTATAACTGTTTATTTTCGATATGTGTTCGTTATAACTGTTTATTTTAACTTTAATTAAAACAAAGCACCGTTCACTGAGTAACACGCCACCTGTTACGAGTGCACCGCGTCAACACGTTCATATTTTCGGACCTTAACAGAGTTTCATTGAAATAAAAACTTGCCTACAAATCATTTTCAAATGACGTGAGAGCCAAAAATTAGAGACGTTCAAGTACAAATTATTCACTGTTTGGTGTCACGAGGTGCCCCGGCGGCGGGGGCGCGCTGACCGGTGGCCGCCCCCCGGCGCTCCGCCACCCAGGAGCAGCGCATGTCAACATCATGTATTGTAAACAATGACACCACCACGGAAGTACGTCCACATGTGAGTTTAAATTTAGGACATTTTAGTGATAATTGTAAAGTTCATGTTCTACGCGACGCAAGTTGGGGCGTACGGAAACATTTGAGATAAGCTAATCTGAGGCTGCCAATTGGTGCGACGGAATCGTACAAGTTCAAAACACAACTGACTCACGGCACGTCTGCGACTACTGCGCCAGAAATTAGATCTAGCCGCCACTAACATAAGCAAAATAGTTATTAATAAAAATAGAATTTTGCTTTCTAATTTATACATTGACGGGTAACTTACAATAGTTGTACACTTTTGCTGATCTATGAAATCCAATTGTCTTGAAGTCAAATACATGCATTTAAATTTAATCGTACATCGCTACGCTGTCGATACCCACTGCGTGATGATGAGTATAGGAGTGTATGTTCAAGCGCCGACCAACTTGTGAACGAGCGCAGCGGGAGCAGCGCGAGCAGCGGGTCAACTAGTGCTGGCTTACGGCGACGCCTGCTCAAGGGTACACACTTTGTACGACTTGGCTCTGTCTGTGGGGACGCGCGTTAACCCAACAGAACTTTAATTCTTTAAGTGGCCCGTTGGCGGCGCGGTCGCCGGGCCAGGCTGCTGTTCCGGGTTCGTGGGATCAATCTACACCAAGGATAATACGAGTACAAGCCAATACTCGGACATAACGGATATATAT
>DWEI01003262.1:0-13055 GCA_018245875.1 Mysoria ambigua | reverse complement strand
ATATTCAACTTTAGCATTAATAAAAGTTCTAAAGGAGCACAGGGGCGGCTATGGTAATTCGCGTCTCGGAAGTTCCGGTGAAGGGTCTCGCTTTGATTCCGGACAAGACAAATGCATTTGCAACGCTGTGTAGTCTGCCGCTGGTCGCTCGGTGAGCTCAACTTTGAATTTCGGTCCACGAAACTTACTTTATTATAGAGTACCAGCAGTTTTCAGCAAGGAATATCATTATTCTGTATTCACCTGGATGATTCAGTTTAGTTATGGACTTTATTTTTAATTTTAATATTAAAATTAAACATTCTTTTATCTACCTTGTCATTGTAGAACTTTTTTGCCCCATTGTTCTAGCTGCTGCTAAATCCTTTACATTGACACCTTAATGACCATTGATCTAAATGTTTAGACGATATCGCTACAAAAGGGTTGGCCGATTACGAGGTCAGGTTTACTTAGAGCCGGTGAACGCAAAATACAAAGGATTCTCAATTACTGCAATCTTTCGTGGTCTATATCTATCTGTGGATAGTCTTTGACATGACGATGATAACTACGTCGATGATCATTTCTTATTAGTCTAAGAAAAATGAATATGGAGTGAATAATAAAGCTTGGGACGTTCTTAAACCCTTCCAACTGAGACAGTACGGTGGTATCGTGGTAGAAATTAATTACAGCTGCGACATTCCCGTCTATAAAATTAATACAAAATGCGACATAAATTCGCGTCTCGAAAGTTCCGGTGCGAGTCGAGCTGTGCGACCTCCACAGGAACTTTGGGCTGGAGACAAGACAAATGCATTTACAAGATTGTTAACGCGTGTGTGTGTGTGTGCGCGCGTGTGTGCGTGTGTGAATACACCGGCTGCATTGTCTGCGCTGTATCAAAATGTACACCAACGTTGAATTTATGTGACATTTTGCGTTTTGACACGTAAATACCATTTCAATTGATATATGCTTCGGACTGCTGACATATGGGGCGTGAATTAGATTTCCATCTACGATGAACATTTATGACACATATATAAATATGAATTTCTAGTACGACCCGTACAAAATAATCTATTTATATGTACATATATATAAACATATACATATTTTGTTAGGTACCCCGTTGCCATAGCGAGCGCATGAAGATATCTCAAGATTTATTAATAAATAAGTTATAATTTATGTTGCCCCCAGGATACCGCTAAGCAATTATTAAGGTTTCACTTTAATTACAATATATAAAACATTATTTAAATCAGCAGTGCTTGCTCGGTAACGACGATTTATAATGAACAAGTTAAATTGGAAATTTAATTTTACGTTCTCATTGATTTATAGACCATCATCCAGCCGCGTGGCATCATCGTACTCGCGTTAGGAGTTCCCCATGCAGATATTATAATTACTGCTTTGCATACGAATTAAGAAAGTCACAGGAAATTATGCAAATTTAACTTAACATTAGTATTTGTCACATGTTTTATTTTAACTATATCGTTTTATATGGATGGGTGAATTCATAAACGCATGTTACATACTCTAATAAGATAAGCGTTGATGGTCCATAATCAACATACATATGACCATTAACTAACGTAACATATGTATGTATACGTGAACGTAATTGTATTACGTAGATTGTAGAACGTAATACGTAGTACAACCGTGAACGTAACTGGCGTGCGTGCGACTGTACTAAAACTGTTCTGCAGTGCTACTAAATATTTTCTTAACGTGATATAAATAAAAATAAAACAAAATATAAACTTAGCACAAATTATTAAGAAAAATCTAAATTCTACTTATGTCCAAGATCGATGGAATAACTTCACGCCTGTGGTCCTCACAGAGGTGGTTAGAGGAATGTAGTACATCATCACGTTTCACATTCAATGTCATGGAGAATTTTTAAGGGAGAAACTGACGACCGTTAAAATATTTAGCAAGCAGTATTATGGCCGGTCAGGAGATTAGCCGTTCTAAATATATTCTCTCTACATTACAAATCCAGGAATAGAGCCGTTCTCTTGCCCTTTTGTCGAAACAGGAATAGTTCTTTACGGTTTAGCTTACGGCGTACCTACATACAAAAGACATTTTTAACTAGATGTCACTACTGTCGTTTTATTGTTTGTATGTGTACGTCAAAAACGTCTGTCAAAAAAACGACCTTCATTTTGAATGTAAATCAATATGTATGATTTTTTCTTAATTTGCTCGTCATCATTCCCAATCTCCTCCGAGGCAAGCCATATCTTTTGCGACCCTATAATGTCTATGTTCTGAATCAGCGTTACTGAGTCGTCCATTAATAATGCGTGGTTAAACTTGCCTGCTTCCTCCGTCTTTTTTATATTAAACTCATTTACGCGTATAACAATATTTTAGTTATATAGTGATTTCGTTATGCGAAATTAATATGTGTATGTATCTTTTAAAATTAAACATTATGAAACTGTTATAACAATAAACAAACTATGTACGTGCTGTGATAAATATCATCACCATTATCATTCCCTTCCTAATAATGCTATAAAAATAAATGTATATTGCATTCCTGCCCTTATTGTGTTCATATGCTGATATTTAACTGAGAAACGATAATAATTGACACTGCCCAAACTATGGTCATTACTCTTGAAGTAAATAAAACTGTAACCTATTGTTGTAAATATATAGAGTTCAATATGACATCATACAGTGTTTCCTTATTATGTAAGAATAATAAAATTAAATATAACATACACCACGAAACAATAGATGAAATTGAACCCCGGACCACTATTAAAAGTTACCGCGCTGTTTGTTTTGACGTCGATTTCGCGTTCAGTACTTATTGTTATATGTACATATGTTTCTCAAAGGTAACTCTTTGTGCAGACAGCGCTGTTTTTACAAATGTGTTAACTGTAAAATAAAAGCATTATAATCTTTAGTTTTATTGTAAAGCCAGAAAGTACATTATATTTTCTTACGTCATACGAAACGTGACGTCACAAAACTTTAATATATAAATAAAAATAGCGATTATATTGAAAGAAAAAAAAAACTGCTGCTGCAGCTAACAACTCTGATTCGTTGTTTGAGCGATCGCAAGCGTGGCCGCAGATGGGTGGTCCTGGGTTCCAATCCTGGATGTGGTGCTATCGAGTTTTTGTAACTTTTATTTTATAGTAGCCTCGCCTCCTATTCCATAGTGGGACGTCCGCGTAACTGGTGAAACTCGCGAGTCTACTACTCTGCCGACCACTTCCAAGGGGTTCGGATGCGCGACATTTCGTATACGTTTGAAATAAATAAAAAATAATGAACGATGATTGTAGAAGCGCGGCAGGCTTATAAGGATAGAGATATTTCGTATTCGGTGGTCACTGCCTAACCCGTAAGTGACCTGGCGTGGAGATATGTATAACGTAAATTCACGCCTGTAATCTCCGAACGGGTAGGCAGAGGAATGCAGAACATTCCCACGATTCACCGGTTACGTTTAAGTCCCTCTATGGAATTGGTGGTGAGCCTATTGCCACGCATCGGGCACATATCCAGACTCCGAACCACTACTAGAAAATCAAAATTAGAAAATTTTGTAGTGTTCGACCCGGAAATCAAGCCCGGGACCTCCCGATCGGCAGTCACACTTGCAACCAACACGACCAACGAGGCAGTCAAATGACTTTTGTTATAAAAATGAAATTTTGTGAGAATATGTACAAGTATGTGGTATGGTATTCAGGCAAACTGATAAACTACATATAAATTTCTAAGTACATATTTCAATTCGAAACGGTAGTGTGTGTGGGATCTAAGCTGCATCGTTATTGATTGAGGGGTTAAGTTCTGAGAACCGGTGTTGTTAGACTGCTAGGTTTGAAGACTGAAAATGGCGTCAGTGGCATGCTATTGAAGAGTATGGAGAGGCTTATGTCCAACAGTGGACGAAAGTAGGCTGAAGATGATAACTATGCTGTTTTACTTCCAACTGGAAGCTTCTAAGCCACGAATTTCAATATGAGAAAAAAAAATATGTTACTCAGAAATAATCTTCGAAAATATATATGTGTACAAGCATTTAATTTTATTTGTATATATGTTTGTATTTATATATTTGGTTATAGCCTAATGGTAGATGTCCTAGTGGATGGTCAGGGACGTGTGAATATAATACCTATTATACAATCACATAATGCATAGTTTAAAATGCGAGTGACACCGCGTGTACAAGCCAGTCGTTGTATGTCTATGCCAGATGCCACCCATATCAGAAACATTATCCAGATATATGACGTCATTTTACTCCAGCCGCGTGTGGGCGTTACACTTACGTTTTATTATATCGCCTGCTCCGCGATGGATATAGGTTGTAATAGGATCCATTTAACCGAACACACGGGGAAAAAATTCGACAAAATTTACAACCTTGTACGACAATGGAAAAGGAGTTCTAATCCAAAGTGAATTTATTGTAGAGACATTTCGAGTAGGCAGCAGCAATGAATTAATGAAATGGAAAGTAGATATATTTGTAAATACAGGATTATTTAGTAAGAATTGTATGTAATGAAGTAGAAATGACATTCATAAAAAAAATCCAATTCACTCTGTAGCCAAACAAAACGCCATAGGGTGAGTGCACCAAAAAACGACCCAGTGTTTCTCACAACAGGAAGAGTAAATGTAGATTTTCCAATTTACTTTAACGATTCGCGAACGCATTTGTTTCGCCGCTTTAGAACGAAAGTGAAAATAAGGCCGCGCAGAATGGAGACATTTTGCAAGGCGAGCCAGGAAGCGGCCCAATGAGGCGGACTCCGAAAGCGACGATAAAGCATTTCCGCTCGATCTACGAAAATATCCCTTTAGCGCAGGCACAGCGACCGATCCTGTTTTTGCGACACAACCCCCAACATGGGACAATTTGACATGGTGATACTTGTTACGTTACACTGCCTCAAATGATTTGCGGCACTCAAAACCGCCTGTTAGATGGCGGGCCGATCGCAGGCTGGAAATAACTGCGCGAGGAATATCGTAGACCGGGTTCGATGGTGTGCTCTGGAAGAGCTATGTACACATGAACTGACATCGGATTATAATTTATTTATTATTTATTTACTTATTTATTTTATATTCTCACTTACAACTAACGTTACAGGCTAACCTAATGCGCTAGTATAAGTTACATAAATAATATAATGGTTGCAAGTAACGTAAACCGCTTTTTAATTAGTAATCTTTATTGATATCATTATTTTTGGGGCAGATTTAACAATATCGATGACTGATTTGACATCAGATCAATTGCATGACTGTTTCGCAAGTGACAGCTATCATATGAAACTAAGGTCTCCACTTACTCTTTCAGGGGTATACAAGCGTTATTTTGTGTTATGTATGTGAGTTTTTACAATTAATATTATTTTTAGAATGTTCGTATTTTCTTGATATCGTCATGCGCACACTTTCTTACAAGAGCAGAGAGCATTGAGTTTCAAACATGCCCAAAGCGCATAGAGAGATCTCCTTCAAAGCCGGCAACGCATGGGTCACTCCTCGGATGTTGCAGGTGTAGCGACGCTTCCCACTTATTGGCCCGTTTTCCTGTCAAAAAATCTATCCTTACATACTCGACCAACTTCCAACCAGCCGTTTTTGTTTTTAGCACACCTAATACAGCCACACAGCTCCAATTCCAGTAGCCAACGTTCATGTACAAAACACTTGGACACTGTGCACGAGTGAACACAACAGTATCCAGGAATCTAGGACGAAATTAGCATAGCGCAAACGCCCGCCGAACGACAATGGCTCGTCCTAAATTACCGTGAATGGACCGCGCCGGCCCGCGCGCTCACCCCGCTCGCAACTGGGCCGCCCGTCTCGGGATTGTTACGGTTACAGTGTTTTCTTGTACGACGCTCAAGCGAATGCGTTGCCACAGACGATGTTGAAACTATATGTAATATCTTGGAGTCAATTTCGCAGTCAGTCACACCACCATTTAATCCCTCGGGGAGTCTACTGTGGCACTGTACTTCTGTACTACGGTGATATAATCCTTTCAGTAGGAGATGGTTTAAGGCAATAGTTCACTGCGTTAGCCAAGCGCGATTTGTCATATATTAGATGTTTCAAAAACTTTATGATCAGAAAAATAAAACAGAAAAATCTATGAACAAAACCAAAGCCTCAAAGAAATACTTGACGACATAAAGTGTAAAAAATATACGAATTAAGAAATATCCTCTGGAAATATCGCGTTTGGGTTACGCAATGGCAGCCAGTGGACATCAATTCATTCCCTTGACACATTTAGCGCTCACTCGTGATGAAATGGCGTAATAAATGTGAAGTTTTTGATCTAAACTGTTTAGTGCCGCCGCCCGTTAATGGCGCGTCCGGTTTGTATATCAAAGAAGGGTGGTTTATAACCAAAGGGAAATAAAGTAGAACGCACACTGAAACAATAGGTGAAAAAAACATACTAATTTGACATTTTTTTGTTTTCAATTCAGAGTAAGTTTTAAATATTTTATTTTAATCACCTATAACCAGACAAATAAAAACAAAATTAAATATGATGAAGATACTACGTATACATTTTTTTTATTGACTTAGCAAGATAATCAAACGTTTTGGATCAATATTTACAATAACGGCAACAGGCTTTGCTTCAGTGATGTATATTATATTGTATTACCTAATTATTTTCCGATTACATACAAACACGTACATATCTTTAGCCTTCAATTCAATTTTAGTACGATGAACAATTAATAAAAAATACTCGCTCGAACAAGAACAGTATTGCAAAGGAGTGACATCACTTCGAAGATTCGATCGAACGTTCTCGATATTATTTTTGTAAGAATGAAAAAACGTAACAAATAATTGTGTAATTAACCAACTTTGTAAATGATCGTGTTTCTGTACAATCGTGTTCTAGCATCTCTTGTCCCAATTAATCTAGACGCAATAGCGAAGTGAAGGCCATTTTCAGATCAATTGTTACACAGGCCTGGCCTGTGATATTGAAAGCCTTTGTAACGTTTGTGCAATACTCGTAGCTCTGTGAGGATAAATGGGTATCAGAAAAAAATACAAGTTTCTGCTCGCTTTGATAGCCGATATTCGCAATGTTGTAACTGAATATTTGTTATATAAAGTCTTTATTGTGTAAATACTACGTTGTCCAAAGTTAACCAAGCTATATTTTTTTTTGAGTTAATTATAAGAAATAACGATTAACGATTAGTCAGCACGATTGCTGAACGAAAGGTCTTGGGATCACCACTAAATTTGATTAGTCACAGTGTTTAAAATAATATTAATTATAATAATAGTATGTATTAAAATATTTAAGAAGAATATGTTTTTGTCCTTATTGTTTATGTCCTTATTGTATAGATATAGTTATTCTATCGCAATGGTCTAACACTAAAACATGTAAAAATAGACGTAATGTTTATAAATATGTAAATAAATGAATTTCAGGCCGTGCACTGCTGAATTTCTCTAACTTACATTTTTTACTTTACGTTATTTCTAGTAGTATTTCGGAGTTTAGGATTGTGTCCAATATACACCGATATACACAACACCTACGATTGGAAGTTAGTGTAGCTGGTGCAACGTGGAAGTGGAACTACATTTCTCTGCCTATCCGTTCGAGGATTACAGCCGGGATTTTATGTACAATAACATATATAAGAGAAATATATACTCACACTCCTACCCTGCCCTCTTACTTGAATTGTTTTCCTGTTACGCATATATTACGTGTGACCTGACTGGAATAAATCGCTCCTTCAGCGATAACTCTATTGCTTGATACTGCATTTTACGTAAGAAATCTTTATTCCTTGCTTTATTGTGGAGTGAAGTATACTATATTGTATTACCTAATTATTCTCCGAATACATACATACACACGTACATATCTTTGTGTGAACTAGTGTTACTTGTCTCGCAAATATCCTTCGAAAAACCGAAGCAAGGGAACCCCTATTTAGCACGAGGCTACACAGAAAAGCTGCAACTTTGCCGTGGAACCGACAAATTGGCGCGCCGCCCGCTCACACGAGTAGTTTATGGGAGTCAATGTACGTGTGCCCCGACTTAAGCTCGTTAGGTGCGAGTCGAAACATCTGGGCTGATTGTGCATTCGGCGTGAGACCTACCCACAGACAGTAATTCTAAGCATTCCTGCAATATGGTGGTCCGTTGTATAATAATAATAGTAAATAATATGGTCAGTAGTATTATTATTACTGCCATATTATAACACCACGTGCCTAACAGGGCAGGTAGAGGGTATCGAGTGCCAAACATAGCTCTATCCTTACAACATGTATTGCGGTTAAGGAAACAAAGAAAGACATATTCAAATAATTTGCCATGTTTTTTTTAGTTTACGTCATCTTTAAAAACTCTAAACCTATACAGCATAGCAGGAAGTATACAGCTTCACTAGCCTATTTGGTCCAGTCATAACGGACGCTGAGTCCTGAGAACGGGAAGTAGCGGTTTCGTTTCCCAAATAGAACAAATATCGCGACGAAGTGGTGTACGTGTGGTCACCATAGTAAAGTTGTTCCATGTTATTGTTACGATCTTGTAATACTTTCTTAAACGATACAATACAACCAAACGTTATAAATAAACGAATGAAAAATTGCGTGGGAATCAAGCTGCGGATGACCAATGCTGTCTGCTTTTGGAATACTTTGAAAGGGATCGTTTTGCGCGAAAGCGTGGGAGAGTAATACATTCCGCGCGAAATATATGTATACTATGACATTCAAACGTCGATAAGGCTTCTCTTTGTACGATAAACTAGTTTGATATCGAGTGCAAGGATTTTTTTATATATACTCTTAGGTGTTTCGAGATTGAGTTCAGCATTCTTAATATGTGCTTTATTATACGATTGGACATAGTTTTCTACTCAGAATAAGGTTCAGGGTCACGCGTCTCTTTGACTAAGTACGGTTTGGCAAATTTTATACAAGTGTGCGCGCGACTCATAGAAAAGAACTGTAACATGTATTTCTTCATGAACTTTTATCTTATTTTTATTTATTTATAATGATAATGATGAAAACAAATAAAAATGTATACGTTGCAAAATTGATTCAACTATTGATTATATATTTACCTTCTGAACTCACGTAAATATTTCGGGGCGGCCCGACAAGTGCGGACCTGTACGAGGTCCTTCTTCATGCGTGATTCCGATTACAGAGGGACTATTGCGGAGATTACACGAAACATTCAATAGGGAAATTGTATACAGCTATTAGATTACAATTTGTAGACATTATTTGGCTGAATTAGCAAGATAATTTGCAGAAATTAATTCAAATAACTCTTTTGAATTCATTTATGCTAAGTACTGGGTTATAAAGTAAATATTTTTTTACTCGTCTAATAATTGGATTGCATAAGAACTGAATTGTTATTACAAAATGTATATTACAGAATGTAGTATTTTAAATATGTTTTGTAATTTTGTAGTTAAAATGACATTTTAATTATTGCTTAAAATTCAATGTGTAATTAATAAAACAAAATTTCATTTTAACATCACATAAATTATTCATAAAGCATTTAAATTAGTGACATTTTTTATCTGTTTCTATTTACTATTAGCAATGCACTTTTGATATTCACATCGCGTCTACGCGTTCAGTGTGCGTGTCGCCTTATAACCAAAAATAGGTAGACAAAGTGGTGGTTAAAGTAAACAGTTAAGTGGAGATCATCCGATGTTTGTCTGTTGGAGCGTTCGCGCCGCAGCTCAGTGTAAATTATGGCAGTAAGACATATGTCCGTCTGTTTGTGTTGGAGCTTTGGGGGCAGTTGTTAGGAGTATTTTACGCATATTTATATTTTGTCAGTTATGGAATGCCGTGATTTGTTAGTATAATAAGAGAGTGTGGCGAGTCGTGGGTTCGATTCCCAAAGAGAAAAATATATCTGCCGTAAACACGAGTTATGTGTCTTATTTCTTGATATAAAGCTATGCACGAAAATTTATTTAAACTTGACTTATCAGTTGTTTGGAACTTTATGGGCCTGTTTTAAATTTTCACAAGAGATTATTTTTTTATTACTTTCCATGAACCAAGAAAAATAGTGGATTACGCTTATATAAATACATAAACATCTGCTACTATGTCTAGGTATCATAACTTCAACAGTGATTTCTTTAATAATCCGCGGACCTTAAAACAACGATCATATTATGAAGACTACGGACGTTTAAGGACTCGAGTGGCCGAGTCGACTATCGAGAGCTGTCAGTGAACCTCGTAGATGTTTGTAAAATCACACGGGAACATCGTGCGTCCCGCTCGCACGTGCCGCCGCTATCGTGCGTCCTGGTCACACACGACACGTGTCATGTCATGATATACGGCGGAATATCTAGCTGACATTGCATACCAATGTACGCGACATATAGTATACATTGCCTTTGTGTTAATAGTATCTCAATAATGGGAAATAATCACTTGATATTTCGCGTTGTACTCGAATTTTATATATGCAGCTTACCAGCTGATAACTTGCTTCCCATAACGAAGGGTTTGTTATGTCCTATGGTTTGAAATGTCCTAAGGCATTTATTATTATTAAAAGTTTTTTGACAGTAAAACGTACTTACGTAAAGCTGGTATATTATTATAATTTAATCATGTTGGATTCTATTTTTTTATTTGAGCATCGAATGTCATAAAATACGTTGGTACAGATGCCGACAAACAGGTTTACATATGCGAGATAAAGTATATTAACCTATCTCTGAACTTACATTTTTAATACATGTAAAAAGATAGTATGAATCCAGTCACAGATTAAGTCGCAAACAGAGATGCGTTTTGCAAGTCTTTAAATTAATAAGAGTAAGGTCGTCGATGACGAAAAAATAAACGACCACTATATTCTTTATCTATATATTGACATGTATAAAAACGATATTAGGGGATCGACATCACAAAATCGTTCTGTAAAACCGTAATTTTAAACTTATATTAAGGAAACATAAGGTATATTTATAATTATGTAAATATACCTTAAAGTGTAAAATAAATTCAACGACAGGCAATATCAAAAGCAATGCTCATAACAATTTCAAATTATAACAGGTGATCAAACAGAGTTAAAATGTTTGCTGGAAACACAGAACAATCAACTTTAAAAAGACAATTTTTCAAAAATTGGCACCTAACATTTTATAACATGTATAAAAAAATATTTTCTACACTACTCTGTCGGCGCATTGCTCTGTGTAATTTATCACAAATGAGCAGATGCTGGGAAGCGGGCAGGTTTCGCACCTGTTCCCAACTGGTCTGCGCTGCACTACACAGGCATCTTCTCGTCATGCTACACAAAACGAATGTTCGAGAAGTAGCGTAAATTTATATGAACTGAATATACTCTGATATTATTCTAAATAACTATGTAATAAACCTTATATAACTTAACCAGTGAAGCTTAAATATTAATCTAATAATGTTCTTTGAATATCGTGATAAAAATGCTCAAAAATTTAACATTAAAAGTTATCATCTCAGTACTACAAAATTGTTACAAGAAAGAAAAATTTATGCAGAATACAATGTTTTATATTGTCACTAATTTCTGTATTCATAGACACCGTGTAAACTGAAGCACTTATAATAAGTAGATAATACAATAATTTTATATGCGAAATAACAAATTCCGCATATGAAATAATATCTTTTGTACTAGCACTCGATATGGTTAATATAACCATATATATTAAAACTTCATTTTAAAACCGAGCTCCTTTCTTCACTGAACCTTGGACCGATCATTATCATACTAAACACGAGCGCACAAGGTCTCAAATACAAGTTTATTATATTATGTAAACTAAAAGAAATAGGCGTCTCGTGTGCTGAGGTCATGTGGCATATGAGCAGTGGCAATGTCTGGAACTCTGGTTAAGTCGTTTGGAAATACTAAAGTTCAAGACTGTATCCTTCGTTAACAGTTCGCTGAAAAGGTTGCGCATCACAGGCGAATAAAATCACTTAATATGTTCAAGGGACAATTAGAACAAATGAAGGGAGGTAATTGTAGGAACGCATATATTTAATGTTAAAGTAGTTAATGTGATATTTATTAGATGTAGATAAGCAGTTATCTTTAATACGTTAACAAATGGCATTTGTGAAATTTATACATGTATATATACATAAAGATTTAATAATAATAATTTAATAATAATTCAACTAGAGAAACCTTGGATATACCCAAATATACAGTGAACATTGGGCTAATTTATCCGAATAATACATAACCCTCAGCTTACCAGACAGGGTCATAATTCAAGTAACGGGTACGCACAATATGACACTTCAAGCAAACATAATTATGATATTCTAAGTTATTCAACAAACCTATATGACGCGTGAAGCAAATGGTCGCAACGAGATATTGAGACGGAATCTTGAAGAGCTCCGAGGCACGATACGACCGGTCGCGCTGGCTCCACCTGACACGATTACAACTAAAGTCGTGATATACCGAGGTGACCCAATTGATACTATCGCGAACGCGCTCTCGCGGGTATAGGTCGCCTATTCGAATCTCTACAACTTTAATTGACGCACTTGCATTGCAACTGTTGAGAATGAAACAGTAATTATGTCTGTCAGGCTTATCACTTTATTACATAAATTCCCAAGCCTTTTATTGTGAAGGATTTGAATATAAATATTTCGATCGAAATTTGATTCCATTCCAACATTATACAATGCTATATTGAACGCATATCCCTCACATAAAAAATCATGCGGATTGTATGACAACTGTCTTCTTCCGTATCTCAAGTCTTTGCATATTTATGTAACACACTTTATTTCATTTTAGCACACTTTATTTAAAATATATAATATGAATTATGAACCAGTTTTGCAGTGTAATCCGTAAAATAGGGTATTTCTATTTTTAATGTATTTTGACTGCCTCGTTGGTCGTGTTGGTTGCAGATGCGACTGCCGATCGAGAGGTCCCGGGTTCGATTCCCGGGT
>DWEI01003261.1:0-13055 GCA_018245875.1 Mysoria ambigua | reverse complement strand
CCGGTTACGTTTACGTCCCACTATGTAATAGGTGGTGAGCCTATTGCCATGCATCGGGCACATGTCCAGACTCCGAAACAAGAATCGCACTTGCAACCAGCACGACTAACGAGGCAATTTAACAATTTTACTTTTTATCTTTTCTATCGACGAGACGACTATTTGCATAGTGCACCTTTACGTTTCACCCATGACGTTTACGTCCTATTATGAAATATGTAGTGAGCCTATTGCGATGCATCGGGCACATATCTTGACTCCGAACTATCTAATCTAAATTATCTAATCTAAAATATCTAAATTAGAAAATTTTGTGCGGTTTGACTTACTTTATAATATAACATAACTGCCTAATACCTTCATGAAATAGAGATGAATCGAGTCTTTCGAGTCCATACTAGAAAATTTATTTCAGAAATATCCCATTGAATCCAACCCAGGGTATTTAGTTCGACAGTTGCACTTACAATCACTTAAACAAGTAGTAAATGAAACGACATAAATTAAAATTGAAATTGAAAAAGGATATCCGGACGGACGATAAAAACTAAAAAGTATATTATTTCCGGATTTTTTGCTTATTATTCTCTGTCCACAAAATGATTTGCAATATTTGCTATCTGTAATACTAACGCTTTTTTTAAAATATCCAAAACTGCCAACATGCCCTACAATTTTCCCGACTACCAACAACTAGGAAATAATTTATAAAATGTTGTCCTTGTATTCATATTTCCCTAAGTACGAGGAGAAATCGAATATATATGGTCAATTGTTACAGTTTGTTTGCTATTCATAATATATTTATTTTAACTGCTATATAAAATAAAATTTTGTTAAATTTTGTGCTCATAATACCACCTTACAAATATTACTAAACTAAGTACTGGCTAAAGTATTCTTGAACTGAAATCTCATGCTTTATGGTACTACCATGTTCATTGCATTCCATAAAAAAAATTGAACTCAGTACGATAATATATTTTAAAGGGTTTTAAATTACTATTATATGCCACGTACTAGTGCTTATTTTTAATTTTTGAACTTATGTGGATGGATACTTATGTTTTCGTAATGTTAATTTTTATAATTAGTGCACAAATGTAAAAAGGAATAGGGTGCGGGCAACACTTGAACCGTGAATTTTTGCGTTAGCTATTGAGTTGATAGAAATAATGACGAAGTCCATCGCTGTTTGCCGTTTTATATTCCATGTGTCCCGCACAACTCGGATGTTCTATCTTTAAATATTCTTATCGTGTTGCTTGTTATTTAAAATGTATAGAAACAAGAAAGACGTCGATAAACACGTGCAAAATTTGACATCAAAGCTACCGCTGAAAGAGGTAAGCCACAACATTTTCAAGTACAAGTACGAAATCGAATCGGCAGATTTTTTTGCAAATAATCCTTTATTTCAGTTCCAAACCAGAGCCTACTCCATTGCCAGGCTCTATTTTGAAGTAGGAGACTATGCAAGCTGTCAGAAGTACGTGGAGCAATATCTCACTGTAAAGGATAACAATGCTGCTGCATATAAGCTCCTCGGATCGGCGCTGCAGAAAATGCGTCAGAAGGAGAAAGCCCTGGAGCAATATAAGACATCCCTCGATATAGATCCTACACAAACAAGCACTATTTTGGACAGTGAGTACTTCACATTTTAATGTTTGATTATATCGGTGTAGTGAGGTGACAGCATCATGTTGAGGTTATTACGCCGAATTTTTACGAGATTGCTTTATATACAACCGTAGTTTGTTTATATTTGTTTTTTCATTATCCAAATACAAACTGTGAAGAGCAATGGACATCTTAACACTACACATACTAGGACGATGGTCGGCCACAGGGGGCATTTGGATTCATACAAGCGTGATGCTTGATAATCTATAGGTATATTTATTTTGTTTATTGCCAATATTAGCACTAGTGATTGTATATTCAATTACGTGCATTTTATAATTACCTGTTATTAATAGTTTCTATTAATCAAAATAAATAATTTTCTTATTGGTATGAGTGACAGTAAGTAATCAATGTTTAAATTGATAAGTTGATAGTATCAGTTATTTTCAAAGTACAGTTACAATGGCCATAAGCCAAAATCAAATTGAATCCTCACAATAATTGAACATTCCTGTTTCTTATGTCATTTGGTTGAAAGCTCAACCGCTGACCAGTAAGTTGAATCACCAGCTTGGGCAATCTATTTTTCATATTTTCTAATTTTGCAATTCTGAGTGGTTATGTTGTATCTAGATTTGTGTCCTGATGTTTTGGAAGATAGACTATGGTTATAGGCTCACCCCTACTCTGTAGTGAGACATTTAGAATAACCGTTGAGTTATTCTTATATACTGTTCTTTGCTGCCCCTCTCAGAAAATACATGTGTAATACTGATTTTTAACATTTTATACTTGTAATTGTGAAAATATCTGTTTATAAGAATGAATGTTGTACTGTGTGGTCTAAAGGAATCATTTGATGTTGAAAGTTGTCATATATAGTGAGGTTCACACAGACGTGCATGTTGTGAGGTGTGCAATAATGTGTAACTGAAACACATCACAGTGACCACAACATTGACAGCCTAGTGGTTTAAGTGAAGCCTCGCACTCTGCTAGCCCGGGTTCAACTCCGGCCATACCTTACTATAACATATGTGCAGTTTACATAATTTCACACCTGTTATCTCCTAAGAGGTAGGGAGAGGAATGTAGAAAACTCCCACATTTCACCAGTTAAGTTCATGTGCCACTGTAGAATAGGTGCTGTGCCTAACGGACCCCGGGTCGTCCTGATCGGCACTCGCACTTGTAACCAAAACGACCGAGGCAGTGAGGTGGGGATGTCGATTGTGCTAAATTTGCACAAATGAACATTAAATTTAAACATTACCTGTCAAAGTAATGAAGGAGAACATCAAAGAAATCTATAAACATCCGATATCGACCCTTTATCGCTCCACTGCTGGAATATGGCTCTCCTCTCAGAATGAGAAGTTTTAAGGCCGTAGTCTGCCACGCTGGCCAAGTGCGGGTTGGCAGACGGGGTGTTTGTAAAAATCGTCCACTGAGGCACAATTAGTGAACCAGCTCACATGCGACCAGTGTGGCAGTTCCGAGAGAGGTGTGTGTCATGCTGCAACAAGACAAGCGTCGGAGAAGTAATATCTCTGCTCTGTGTGAGGGTGTCCCATACGGCTGTACGAGCACATTCCTAAAATGGCCTCATCCAAACTAATGCCTATGTTGAAGTATTCAGTTGCGCTCCGATATCTCCATTGTAGTTGCAACGTCAATATTGCATGTAGGTTGCTGATATTTGATACCACAACATCCGAGATCACCACCGATATTATTAAAAAAAATCACATCTCTGAAGTAAATTAATGGCATCCTTTCTTGCTTTATTTTCTCATCCAAATTTAACAGAACAGGATTTCTCTAATAATTTCTGGAAGTTAAAAAAGTATGATCCTTATCCAGTTCTGAACTTAGATTAATTATAGCTTGGAAAACTATAAACACTGCTCCATAATATAACTATGAAGTAGAGTTGTAGTGTGTGTCCGGTGTGTGGGCTACGGGCACACTGCCTGTCCCGACATGGACCAGAAACCTGGCCAGAGACATGTGGCAGGACACTCCACTGCTCCGCCTGTCGCTGTGGGGATCACAGACACAATACTATTCTGTAAATTGAAAATAAGGTTAGGTTGTATGGATTAAGTTAGTGAGTATAGGACCTGATCAACTTTGGTAAACTTAATATTGTTTATCAAAAAAACCAAAGTGATTGATAAAACAGTTGTACAATAACAATACAAATGTACCACTGTTGGGATGTGAAAAGTTTGTATTGGGAAAGAAAACTGATACTTTTCCCACTTTTCTCTCAACTATTCCTTTTTTTATCTTTATAAAGATCTTCCTTGTGTCTTTCTTTGTTATTCTTCGAGTCATTCTCAAGTTTTGCGCTTAGCAACATTTGGTGAATCATATATCGATAGTTTGTATGTAGGATCATATATTTTTTTTTCTAGTGTTATGAAACAAATTAAATACAAGTATTTGAATTGCAGTTTATCAAAACATCACAGTTAGGCAACTAGTTAATATAATTTGACTACATTTTGCATTGGAATCTAAAGTGCACACTGTATGGTTTTAACATCTAGCCATCCGTAAAAATTAAGATTAGGCTGGATAATTTGGTCACACATTTTTCTGTTGATGTAGTCGTAGCTTAGGCGATTGGTCCTCCTATCCAGGTTCCTTAGATTGAATATTTAACAACTTAACTTAGATTGAATATTAAACAAATTGCATGCTTTTGCAGTAAAAAAAATCATTGTGTGTAGTAATGTTCTGAATATCTATATCTGCAGATATCTGAGGATAAGAAAGATCCATTACTTTTCTCGCATTTTTATAGATCTTTTACCTTATTAATTTTCAATTGATAGGATGAAAAGCTATATATAGGTGATTAGACAGAATTAAAAAACTATTCAATCCCATTCAGAGTATTTTTTATTTCAAAATCAAAATATACTTGGCATTATATTGCTAACATTTATCATAGTAAGTTACTATACTTATCAATAGTATAAAGTCAAAGATAGTAACTATATCAATTATGTTTATAATGGAATTAATGTTACAGATAAGTATACCATGACTTATATAAATATAAGAAAATGAGAAAATAAAGCTAAAATATAATTTTTATTGTAATGATTATTATAATATAGAGTTTTAACATCAATTTTGTAACTATGGGCTAATGAGAGAGGCAAATCCTAAAATAAAAACTAAATTCTAATTTGATGATTATTATTATAATAATGTAAATTAATACTGTGTGCCACATGAAGTGTAAACATTACATAACACAAGTAGGCACAATGACAATTAGAGAAACTTGAAGGAATTATTAATTGTAATTGAAGAAGAGTAACTTGGCAGCTCTGTCCTCCAATAGTCTGTTATGATAAGAACCATAAACAATTCCCGATGCATTGAGAAGTTGTTCACTTGGAATGTTTTGTTGCAGTTGTTGATAAATATATAAATGAGTAAGAACTTAAAGATCTGTAGGTTATTACAATTGTCGATGAGTAAAGAAATAAAGTCATATATACATTTTTAACAATCCGGCACATCACTTATTCCGAGGAACCCTACTCACCTTAGACTTCTTTATGATTTACTCTCAGCCGAGAGAATTGTACCAGTAGCCACTTAGCTATCACAGTAGAATATTGTTTTACGTCTCCACATTGTGAAACAGTCCAACAGTGGAATGATAAAAAGGTTGATGATGATAATGTGATTTCGTGTTTTGAGTGTTGCAGTGAGAGAGGATTGGATACCATACATTTTGAACTTAATGTAGTTTGTGATTAAATTAATTTACATGTATTGTGATATTAGTAATAACTTGTTTCTTTCTTAACAGCAGTAGTACAGAAAAGTAATTATCTTATAAATTAATATATACCTTTTCTTTTTCAGTATGTGAGCTTCTTGCTGATGATGAAGTTGAAATAGATCCTGGATGCTCCAAATACTGGTGTGAAAAGGCAGAAGCTACATTTCCAAGACATCCAATAACATTCAAACTTCGGGAACGACTTCTCTCTACCGGCAATCCAGATTCTGAAGCTTTGGTAAAATTCTTAAAAGCTGAACTTGAAGTAAGGCCAAAAGATGTGACTCTTCACACTCGTCTTCTGAAACATTACTTACTTAACAATAAAATTGGAGAAGCATTTGATCACAGCTGCAATGTAGAGTTTGATGACCAATATTTTTTAAATAATTACTCGTGGTATGATACACTCTCAGAAGTCCTTAAACACAATGCACTCAACACCAAGGACTGGCTCTATCAATTGCTTTTACTGACTGTCAAGGAAAGGCTTTGTGCTCTGAGTTTAACTGAAGTACCTAATGGCTCTTCAAAAGGTTTAGTTGAGTCAAATGATCTTCTATGTAGTTATGATCAAGCCTTGGAGAGTGTCCACAAGGTTGGAGCACCTGGATTAGGAGAATTTCATTCCAGTTTAATGCACCATCACCGTGGACAGCTAGCATTTCATGCTGCAACTTACTTATTGAAAAAAGCTAAGAAAAGTCAAATGGGTTGGCGTGAAGCGACAAAATTTGCAAGCCCCTTGATGCTGATTGCTTGGCAAATAAAACCTCTAGATCCCAAAGTAAATTGGTTAAATCATGCACCTAAAAAGCAACAGAATGCAATATACCAGATTTTTCTAGATGGGTCTTACAGATGTTCTCAATCTGGTCATTACATATTATCAAATATACAAGAAAATAGTCAAGTGTTTTTAGATCATATTTCACAATTCTTTGCGGGTGCTCATTGGAGGGACAAGATTCATGAGGTAGTATTCCCAAGCAGAGATCAGATAATAAAGAACAAATCATCACATTTGTTATCAAATACTTTTAATACTCCTACTCTCAGACTACCAAGAAAACAAGATGTAGAAGCCTATGATGATCATGCTCTAAGGAAATATCCCAATTCACTTCACCATTTTGTGTGGACATTGCTGAACTATAAAAATTTTGCCACTTTTAAATGTTCTTTGTTTGACATGTTAACGACAAATACAAATAATTATGGCGCTGAAAGCCTAAATAAACTGGACATTCTTGCATTCCTATATAGTGCTACATTATCAACTAAAAACAAAGACAATAAACTTGCCATTCATAATCCTGGCAAACCCAACGTACTTCCTGCTAACATTTCTGATATGTTGTGCACCCTTTCACAGATGAAATGGTGGGATTGTGCGTATAAATACAGCCAAAAAGAGTTAGGTTCAGATTTAACCGGCATACATTCAACATTAAATAGTGGTATTGAAGTAATAAGGTGTGTTGATAATCATGGACTTGACCCTAAACTCCTTTGCATACTCGGAGGCATATTTAAAGAACAAGCAAATCATTGTAATACAGTAGATGAAAAACACAAGTTACAAATGCGAGCTCGCTTATATTATTACTCGGCCATCAACCTTCTTGAAAAACTTAAAGGTAAACTTGTTGTAAAAATGCCAGATAAGAGACTATTTGATTATACACATAAGGATTTTGATACAAAGGAATTAAACACGTTAATAGAAGAATGTAAAATTTATGTAGCCACCTGTGACATCAATGATGGTGAATTTGAAAAAGCTATAGATATGCTTTCAAGCCTTAAATCGCCAAATGCTTGTTACTACCTCAGTGAGACTTACAAGAAATTAGCATTTCAAGAAAAGAAAAATTGTTCAGATGAGGACTCTGAAATGAAATATGTGACTTTATTAAATAAAGCCAAACATTTTGCATATAAAACTATAGAAAAACTTAAAGAAACAGATATAACTTACAAAGATAGTGCATTATATTCTGATACTCAAGAACTAATTGAAGATATTGAGTTTTCTATGAATAAAATTGATCCAGATATTTCCAACACGGCATTAAATGAATTTTCATCTGATAACGAATCAATAGGTGGAAATGAATTTATCTCTTTAAAGTCTAAATCAAGTGTATATCATAAGAAAAATGTAAGTTCCACTCCAAAACCGTCAAAAAAACATATTTCTACTTCTAATATGACTAATTACCGGACTGCTGTAGATACTCAAATCTTAGACAACAGTTTAATGGATCAAAAGCTGTTAGAAAGAATCGAGAAACAAATTAAAGGTTTGCAGAAAAAAGACACAACTATTAATGACTTTATGGAACAGACAAAAGAATGGTTTGATGAAAATCGTAAGTTGAGTAACCAAATAATAAATACCATTAACAGCAACATTCAAAATACTACAGAACAATTCAAGCTTTTGAAGATCTCTGTAGATCAAGTAAGAGATCAAATAGAGGAATGTAAAAACGAATGTAAGGATGTTGGTGAGTTAAAAAAACAGATAGCCGAGTTAAAAAAAGAGGTGAGCAAATTCAAAAAAGCTTCCTCGGAACAAACAATAGACGAAACTGAATTATACAACTTAGAGGAAGAGTATAGGGCTAATGATAATGTCGCAGGTTTCGGAACACAATTACCTTTTGGACCTTCACAAGTAATGCCGCAATTTGCTCAGCGTCTTCTACCACCATTTCCAGTTCCCACGAATCCCTATCAATTATATGGGCAAAATTTTTACAATCTTTATAATCAATATTCACAATTCTCTCAAGTTCCAACTATTCCAGGCGCGCCTCCAATATTCGATCCCACTAGATCTCAAACCAATTATCCCGGTGTTTATACAACCCAGGATCAGATGTATTTAGATGTAACCAATCTTGTTGCACCCACCATACCAACTATACCGACAGTGCCAACAGTTCCTGCCACAACGACAGTATCAGTTCCCATTGTGTCTTCAATCTCAGCTGTGCCTCTTGTCACTTCTGCTTCAACTAAAATATCAACCTCAATCACGAAAGTCACACCAAACGTAGAAGTGAAAGATTCTTCAAAATTACCAGTGAATGTAGTTATTACTTCTTCAGATCCTCTACCTGCAAGTACTTCTGCTCCTGCGCCAATATTGAGTGTAACAATCCCACCTAAACATATCAAAAATAGTCCACACAATTACCAAATACCATTGCCTTCTGTTAATGACACCAAAGGGGTAGCATCTTCAGTGTTCAGTTTCCCTTCGGCTAACAATAAAGGAGTAACTTCAAATGCGTCAGTGGCCAGTTTGCCGAGTTGGAATCATTCTACAGTATTTGCAAACAATAGGTCCGAAAACTCTGTTATTACACCGTTCAATATAAGTGGATCTAAACAAACTGAAGATTCAAAAACAGTTGTTGATGGAATCCTTACAGCGCCTTCACCAAATACTAGTTTAAATAAATCTAGAACTTTATCCGAGAAAAGTAATACGTCGATTGAAAATTATGATCCATGCCCTGACTTTAAACCAATTATACCCCTACCAGCAGAGGTAAAAGTAACTACTGGCGAAGAAGACGAAACCGTTATATTCAGTTCAAGAGCCAAATTATTTAGATTTGTTGATAAACAATGGAAAGAAAGGGGACTTGGAGAAATGAAATTACTGAAGCATAAAAAAACTGCCAAGGTCAGGGTACTTATGAGAAGAGAACAAATACATAAAATCTGCGCAAATCATATAATCTCAGCTGAAATGGAAATAAAGCCAATGAAAAATGAAACTAAAGCTTATTTCTGGGTTGCGAATGATTTTGCGGAAGAAATGGTTATTTTGGAAAAATTCTGTATTCGATTCAAAACAGCGGATATAGCAAAAAAATTTTACGATGTATTTGAAAAGGCTCGACAAGAAGCTTCACTTTGTACTAAAAATGAGGTTTGCATTAAACCAAATGAGTCTAAACCCAACGCAGAGACGACAGTGAATAAAAGCGTAGCTGATGACGGAAACAAAACTGTTGTTGGTGGATTTACTTTTAGTACTGCACCTACATTTAAACCAGTATCTGAAACCACTATTAATGATCAGAAAACTGAAAATACTATTATTAAAACTAATATATTTGGTGGATTGACATTTAAAAAAAGTACCAGCTCTCCATTTGCTAATATATTTAATGCACCATCCATTCAAAGCTCGGAGAGCCAGCCAATTCAAACTGATACACGAAATAAATTGAATACTTCTGATGTCGTTGAAGAATTTGAACCTACCGTCGAATTCAAACCTGTAATTCCATTGCCTGCATTAATTGATCAAAAAACAGGAGAAGAAGATGAAAATGTGCTGTTTGAACACAGAGCCAAACTGTTGCGGTTAGACACCACTGCCAAAGAATGGAAAGAGCGTGGCCTTGGTAATATAAAATTACTCGTACATAAAGATAACATGCAAAAGGTACGATTGTTAATGCGTAGACAACAAATAATGAAAGTATGCTGTAATCACGCGATAACAAAGGAGATGATTTTCAAGAAAATGCCCAATATGGAGAAAGCGGTAACGTGGTGTGCCAAAGATTTTTCTGATGGCGAATTGGTAGCTGAAACATTTTGCCTAAGATTTCAAAATGTACAAACTTGTGACAATTTTGTTTCCGCTATCACAGCTGCTCAGGCCAATATGAATGATGATTCAAAAATGGTTAAACTCGAACAAAATACAATGAAGCCGATAACGCAATCCGATTTCGGTGACAAATTTAAACCTAAACCAGGGTCTTGGCATTGTGAAACATGTTTCACAAATAATCTTGAGAACTTTGAACAGTGTGCCTGTTGCGAACAACCAAAACCCAGCGGGCGAAATAATATCACCAAAAGCGCAGCACCTGTATCTTACAGTTTTTATAAATTCATGCCAAAGCCTGGCACTTGGGAATGTACGACTTGTATGCTGCGCAACGAAGCGGACAAAAACACCTGTGTCGCTTGTAACACGGGCAGAGATACAACAATGCAAAAAAATGACTCAAAATTCGTACCAGCCAGTCAACCAATAACATTTGGCATACCCGGACAAACGCCGAACAGTCTTACTTTCGCCAAAGATCCAATTCCGACTGTAGTGTCCGGTTGGGGCGATCTGTTTAGGCCTAAAGAAGGATCTTGGGAATGTAATCAATGTCTAGTGCGAAACAATGCGAATGTAAATGTGTGCTGTGCCTGCAATAACCCAAAAAATGCGGACACGACTACAAAGACGATCAAATACGATTTCGGCTCTGCGAATACTGGTACAAAAAACAAAAATCAGGTGACTAATTTGTTTGAGACCCCAAGTACACAGAAATTTAACTTCGGTATTCCCGGGAACCAGACAGCTATTGTTGTTTCGTTTGGCGAGCAAAAAGCTACGACTAGCGTCTTTGCTATTACCAAACAGCCGACAGCAACCGACGGGCCAATCAACTTTTGCTTAAAAAAGACGGACGAAAGTAAACCGACTAAACCAGCATTACTTCCCACTCCCCAATTAAATTGGACGGAAATTAAAAACTTTGATTTTATGGGAATAAAGCCCAAAGATCAGTCCAACAATAATACGACAGAGTGTAACAATCAGAAATTGAGCCACGTGAAGGATATATTTGGAGAACACAGTGCTGAAGCTAAGGTAAGTTGTTTAGTTTTGTTGATTGAGATATTTGTTATGTAAATGTGATAAGTACAATGTTCTAAAACGATTGTTATTATAATACCACGCTAGGTCCCTTATCGGGTACGCAGAGCGAGAGAGAGAGAGAAATATCTCTCTGATATAGACCTGATATGTTTTTTTTCATTAACATCACTCATCGATGTCTTAAAAACTACATAGAGGCTATATTTGTTCCTATCACCACGCCTGTGATACTCGAAGAGATACGTGGAGAGATGTTGTACACTTGCACGTTTCTCGAGTTACTGTGGAATAGATGGTGCACGTAATGCCGTAAACCGCGCTGCTTACGAGATTTCGAGGCACAATTAGAAAATTCTAGTAGTTCTCTACCCAGGATTTGAATCCAGGACCTGCCGATAGTCAGTCATTCTTGCAAGCAACACGACCAATGAGGCATCATATTTGTTATAAAATTTGCCAAAAAGCCTTGTTGTGGTTTTGTTGGGCCGCACGTAGCCTGTTCGTGGGATTACCATAATGTGGCTTTGTTATTTCCAATTTGTAACAAACTTTGTACCCACAGTATGTAGTATTAATTGTTGCTTAACATTGTGTGCAATATATACACATAATGCAATGTTCTATTTTAAACGTGTTATTTCCTTAATAACAGAAACCAGAAGAACCCAAGGGAGAAACAGGTTTAGATGATGTAATATTTGTGAAGGAAATACAAGCCTCTGCAGAAGACAAGCAAAAAGCTAAAGAGTTGCAACTTCCCGAAAATTTCTTCACATACAAAACCAAAGACCCATGTCAAGGATGCCGGGGCTGTAAAACTGAGGATGAGGAGGAAACCGTTGAACTCGTGAAACCTATTAAATTACAACAGAAATCTGGTTTTGGTCTTTCAACCCCTGTAAAATCATCAATGCCAAACTTTCAAAGTCCAGCAAATTCTGTGTATGGAACTCCAACTAGTTTTGACAAAACGATGGATACAACTGTATTCCGTACTCCATTAGAAGCAAAAGGTTCTAATGCTAGCTCTGATAATGGTGCGGGTGAAGGAGATGTTACCAATAAAGAGAACACATTTGCTGTAAATTCTAATACAGGCGTAAACACATTTGTAATTGGGAAGGGTTCTATTTTAACACCACCTAAACTCGGAACCCTGAATATTACAAAAGATGAAAAGGATGCATCAATAGAAAAACCTGATGTAAAACCTAGTGAAACGAAGTCTATATTTGGTGAAAATTCAATCGGGGTTTCGATAAACAAACCTATTTTTGGCATTAAAGAAAACAAAGTGGATGGAGCACCAGACTCCGCGGTGAGGTCGATCTTTGGGACAGATGACCACAAGCCAGTCAACTTGTTCAGCAGTTCCTCGCAGGGGAGCATATTTGGTCCGGCTGCTATGAAAAACTTTGGCTTCTCCAGCACTGCCACAGGTCAAAACACAGTTTTTGGAAACGTTTTTAGTAATACTTCTGCAAATGTTTTTGAAGCAAAAGTAGACGAGGACAAAACATCTGCAAAAAACACAGCTGCAGACGACGGTGGCTCTAAAAAGGATGTCGACGGTGGAGCCGCAGAGAAGAAGGACACGCCTTTCAAAATTGACAACAACCTAACATTTGCAGCATTATCATCCAATGCCTCTGGATTTAGTAGTGAAAGTAAGTATTTCGTACGTGAATCGGATCAATATATTTTAAAACTGACGATTTTCAAATGTATTGATTGTTGTTTTGCCTGTCGCAGAGAAAGTAGATTTTCAATGGGAGGGTGCCGGTCAGCAACTGTTCGGCGGCAACGCCGGCGAGGCGGGCGAGCAGGCCGCCAGGGACGCGGGCGCGGGCGCGGCGGACGACGAGGAGTACGACCCGCAGTACGAGCCCATCGTGCCGCTGCCGGACAAGGTGG